>VZTL01009496.1:0-20195 GCA_013400535.1 Scopus umbretta
TAATGATTCTATGATTCTAATGTCCTATATTCAAATACATTCCTTAGCTAAATATAGAGTTTGCTCAGTCCTGCTTTCCTTAAGGCAATCTGGTTATTCGTCATACAACAGCAGCTCAATTTATCAGTGAAAAATCATGTTTAACTTCGTCACTGTCCTCTTCACAGGGGTTACTTTTACTGCAACCTGATGAAGGATGGCTTTCTTGCACAAGAGCTTCTGGGGACACGTTCACAAAAGAACAAACAGCTACTTATTTGAACATAACTAGTTATCCAGAAAAACACGTTGCAACTAATCCAAGTGTACATCCACAACATATAAGTTAACGGGTATCTTATGCCAGTCTCATTTGCCTAACTAGCCTTGTAAAGAAGCTCAACTATAATCAGTTTTAAAGTTAGATAAAGCTCTTTCTCCCTCCTGTTCCAATTTTTAAATATTAGAAAATGACTCAATTATAGAAGTAAAGTCTACATACCACTACTTAGTATGAAAAAAATCTTGCTAATATGCAACAGATGCACATAACACATTTTGGTATTCAAATGAGTTACTGTCTGTTTTGTAATATTGACACTTCACTGCTGAATGTCTTCTATCTTTTCCTCTTGGATTGGACTACACAGTAACAGGACTTTCTCCTGAAAAATACGTTACTTTTTTTCTTATCATAGGATTCTGAGTTAAAAAAAAACAACTGTTCTTCATGTTTATGCTTTTCAAGGAGAAACTACAAAAAGGTCAACTGCAGGCATAATTTACCAGGAGAAACTACAAAAAGGTCAACTCCAGGCATAATTTACGAAACTGCAGAATTTGATTTCAGAGGCTAAAATACCAAGTTTTCCTGGGAAAAGGATAAACAGCATTTGAAGAGTCCAAAGTTCATGTCCTTTGACTTCCAAATCCCCACAGACAGGACATAGCTTCTGAAAAGGCTTATGTGTGACTTTTGGCAGAGACAGAAAAATGATGTAGCCCTGAATGTTTTTGCCACTGAAGAAAGCTAGAGGCCTACACCAAACATATTGGTGGAATTTACTCTTAAAAGACTATATTCTAGCAACATCAGTTACAAAGAACCATTCTTCCCAACAGAACTTGTGCTTTTCACACGCTTTCTGCTACCCTTCTCCAGCCACTGCTACTTCAAGTTACAACAGTGTGGACTGGCAAATTCTGATTTCTTTCAGTAGTATTATTCACAACCCACAAGGCAGCAATAAAGCAGGTAAGAACCGTGTATTTTTTCTTTGACTGATATTGAAGAGAGCCTTTCAGAATCCCAGATTCTCCATCTGTTCCTCTTCCAGGAGAGCCATTTGCAGGTGTGTCACTTCTCTGAACTTGTTTTCATAAGCAGCTCAAATCGCCCTAGTTCCAAGACAGTTTTGAAGCACAAAGCTGTGTTAATAGCCATCCTCCCATACTGGTAGCCACCTCTTCACCCTTCTCCTCCAGGGTGGTTTTTAGAACTTCTCCAAGCATCTGCTATACATGTCATCACTTGAACTGGTTTCACCTGCTTCTCCCTCTAGCTTTAGGGCTCCAAATACAAACACTTAAATAATGTTTCAGAGGAACACATGACATACTTAGTTATCTGTAAGCAGTTTTAGTAGAGTACAATGACTCTTTTTATGAAGGCTGAACATTTTCGTATCTTTAGAGGAAAAATCCCTCAAATCCACACATGCTATCTTTGCTTCTTCCCTGCTCCTGCTTGCAGAATTACAGTAAAGGTCTACACACACACACACACATGCACAGAGATAGAAAGTCTGCTGAGCCTTCAGCACACCTCCTGAAATGTGTCTGTATACATTTCCAGTGAGCTGCTAAGGAGAAACTATACTCAAGCATCAAGACTAGCAGGATCTTAAAGCAAAGAGAATATATAATCACAGAAACAAGCCCAAAACCATGTACCTCCATGTCATGCTTAAGTATCCATAGTTAAATTTTTAATCTGATAAGCCTTGCCATAAGGACCCCTAAGACAGGGAATAAATTAACACTAACTAATAACATTTGCGAGTATCTCTCCATAGAATCCTGGCAATGATACTACAGAAGTACAGGAAGATATTTTCCATCTTTCTCCTTGAAGTGATTTTCCATAAAACCTCTTTACATTTTCAGGAAGTAGTTAAGAAGAGGTGCTTGCCTTCCCTGAAACAGACATCTAGAGCAGCCAACATTTTGACTACCAATTAGTATGAGACATCAAAGATGTGGGGGGAAGGGATTCACGGAACAAGACAGGAACAGGCAGACTGAAAGGGAACCCAGCCAAAGAGGCAGCAACACTGGGGACTAAGTGCTGTGCTTGGGGAAGGAGGGAAGAAACAAGTTGGGAAAGAGCATGAAACACAACTTGGTGAGAAGTAAGAACAATAGTGGGCAATATCAAGTGTCAGAAAAGGCAGATGAAGCGGGGTGAGGGAAGGAACCTATGCACAATGGGGAAAGTGAAGCAAAAGAAAAGTAACGTGTTTTTTCAGAACACTCCTTTTCTTTTCCCCGTAGTTACAGGCAATTCAGCCAAGAAAAGGAAATATACAACCTCTTCTAGCACTTAAGCCACTAGTTTATTCAACATGGTTGAGCATAGTCCTCTTTTTCAAAATGTCTTCAAATGCAGGTGACGCAAACTGTCTTGGGGAAAAAACATTTTCAGCATGACACCAGGTACAGCAAATCAACTTGTAAATTAGTATCTCTTGAAGTACCACTGAACAGAAGCTTATGTGAGGAAAGAAGTTGAGGACCTGGAGAAGCAACCTCCCTCAAACACTATGATAGATAAGCTTTAAAACAAATAAAACCTGCCTAGGTCTCACTATACAGTTGTCAAATACCCTCAGCTTTTATTGGTTCCTGGCAAGCAATGAGGGCAGAATTTAATGTCTTTTCATGTCCCCTGATCCCTGCAGATTGACACACAAGCAAGAGCTCTTAATAACTCATTTTTTATTTCAGGAATTACTGACATAGATCCTCTGGGATTCATTTGTTGCATATATACAACAAACCAACTTTTTTTTTCCCCCTCCACTAAGTCTTCATATTACTATGAAACAATAGGAATAATTTTCAAAAGTCTGCCTTTGACTTCTCAAGATTGAGAGATTACAGCTGTGGTGGCATCTTAGCCGAGACCAATGAATTCTGCCTCCAGCAAAACAATATCTGTGCTGGCTGAAACCTAGTTCGACATCACATCTCGGAAAGGACAGACAACACACACCCCCAAGAGGCACCCCTAAGGAGCACTTTTAATCCCCTTCTTTACCTCCACCCCCAGCTATCTGAGGTCTGTCGATACAGAGCAGTTTTACCAGTTATATATTCCCAGAATGACCAAGAATTATGAAAATGGACCTTGGGGCTCAACTCTTTCCCCAGGCAATACAATCAACCACACTAATGAGAGCATCCACATGATGTTTTTCCTACTATACCTGTAACATTCAGTTCTCCTCAAGTTAATTGTTCACTGTGTAGACAAGTCCTTAGAAGCTGGCTCATGTTCCCAGGCACAAGGAGCTGTAGTCCTTTTCCAAACCTGCTCTGTAAGTCTGTTAAATCTATCATCTCAGAAAGTGTGGGATTCTTTTCATGGTCATTTTATGCTTCTGGCTTCAGTATCTTCATAGGCTGTTTCATGGTTAACATACTTAAACTCCCAAAATTAAGACTTAAATCTTCTAACTTTACACTTCACTCAACAACCTGTGGTGGGTTGATCCTGGCTGGATGCCAGGTATCCACTAAAGCCACTCTGTCACCTCCCCTCCTCAGCTGGAAAGGGGAGACAAAATACAACAAAAAGCTTGTGGGTCGAGATAAGGACAGGGAGAGATCACTCACTGATTACCATCATAGGCAAACCAGACCCAACTTGGGGAAAATCAGTTTATTTTATTACCAATTGAATCAGAGTAGGATAATGAGAAATAAAAACTAAATCTTAAAATCACCTTCCCCCACACCTCCCTTCTTCCCAGGCTCAACTTCACTCCTGATTTTCTCTCCCTCCTCCCCCCAAGTGGCACAGGGGGACCAGGAATGGGGGTTGTGGTCAGTTCATCGCATGTTGTCTCAGTTGCCCCTTCCTCCTCAGGGGAGGACTCCGCACACCTTTCCTCTGCTCCAGAGTGGGGTCCCTCCCACAGGAGACAGTCCCCCACAAAATTCTCCAACATGGGTCCCTTCCTTCTTCATGAACTGCTCCAGTGTGGGTCCCTTCCACAGGGTGCAGTCCTTCAGGAGTAGACTGCTCCAGCGTGGGTCCCCCACAGGGTCAAAAGTCCTGCCAGCAAACCTGCTCCAGCATGGGTTCCTCTCTCTCCATGGGTCCGCAGGTCCTGCCAGGAGCCTGCTCCAGCACGGGCTTCCCACAGGGTCACAGCCTCTTTCAAGCATCCACCTGCTCCAGCGTGGGATCCTTCACGGGCTGCAGGTAGATATCTGCTCCACTGTTAACCTCCATGGGCTGCAGAGGGACAGCTTGTCTCACCATGGTCTTCACCACAGGCTGCAGGGGAATCTCTGCTCTGGTGCCGACAGCACCTCCTCCCCCTTCTTCATTGATCCTTGTGTCTGCAGAGTTGTTCCTCTCACATATTCCCACTTCCCTCTCCAGCTGCCGTTCTCCAGCTGCAGTTGCCATTGTGCAGCAACTTTTTTTTTTTTTTTTAAAAAAAACCAAACTATTTTTCTTCTTAAATATGTTACCCCAGAGGTGCTACTGGCATCACTGATCAGCTCGTCCTTGGCCAGTGGTGGATCCATCTTGGAGCAGGCTGGCATTAGCTCTATCAAACACAGGTGAAGCTTCTAGCAGCTTCTCACAGAAGCCACCCCTGTAAGCCATCCTGCTAGCAAAACCCTGCCATGCAAACCTAATAACACAAGTCTACTACAACAGCAAAGAAACAAAAGGGAATGCAGACTGCTAATTCAAATTTTCTTCCAGTATTAATCTACAGACTTTGCATCCTTTCCTATCGGATTCTTTCCTACAGAAAAGCACGCCTTTACAAGTCAATATTACTTTATTTGTTCTGACTTGTTTTCCCTGTTTTTAAAAATATAGATCTGTAAAATGTGGAGAGCTGGAATTAAAAGCTACAATATTCTGGAATGTAATTCAGTTCAGACGCTCCTGAGACACAGCACAGTAACAACCCAGAAGATTTGGCAGATGTACAGAGTCAACACACAGAAACTAATGAGCAGCTCGCTCTTGACCCATAGTACGCAAATGGTATTACCTAGAGACAGGTGGAAAAGGTCTAGCATGCTATAACCATGCCTCTGTCATGTTTAACTCGATCGGCTGTGACTCCCCACACATGGAGAGGCACAGAAGCACAACAGCTGGCAGGTGAACCCCAATAACTTTGTCAGCTAAGTTATCAGAGAAGCTACACCCTGCCCTGACACAAGGGCATCAGTATGGGCTGGGGGTGGCACCCACCAGGTGAGTCTGCACAAGAAGCTCTGTGGGTCACCTCACCAACTGAGGAGGTCACTCAGGGTGTGGAGCTCTATGAGATGCATGGGAAGAGCATTATCTGGGATTGTACAAGAGCTCTTAGGGGATGTTTAGGGGAGGAACCAAAGGCAGGGAAAGGGAGGGATCAAGGTGGCTTGGGGAGGAACAAGTATGGGAAAATAGAGAGAGAAGGAAATAAAAGAAGCTGGTCACATGTAAAGTGCTTGTTGATTGGTGTGCCTGCCTGACGATGCCCTGCACCTGACCAGCACAGTCTGTCCTGTCTTCTCATTAAATGCTATTTCTAACACTTTCTGTGGGTGTGGTTTCCAGTCTGCATGCACATGTGCATATGGGTTCCTGAGTGCAGCAACTGAAGCAGGACCACAGGTCTCTGTGACCCATGTGTTCATGGTGCCAGTAACCAGAGTGACAGCTGTTGTCTGAGCACCAGCAAATGTCAGGCTGGACTCACTGGCACGCAAGGTAAGTGGCCTGGGAGACACACATGCATGCGTCTCTGAGTGAGGCACCTGGCGGAGATGACTACCTGAGGGACCAGGAGGTCCAGGGTGACTGCTGGAGAGATGGTGCGGGCTGGGGGTGCACCAAGAGACCTGGGGGGAGGACAGCATGTGCAGATATGTATGCACACATACGTGCACACAGCCATACAAGCATGTATATATATATACACATATGTATGTATCAGAATATGTACATGTACACACACACACACACATTCCCACGAAACAGACCTTCATCCTGCCCAGCCACAAAGGGGGTAGGATGCTGCAGCAGCTTCACCTCTACTGGGGTACCAGATCTGGAGACCCCTAACATCATTAAACTAAAGTGTTCAAATATTTCACCTTTTATTTGTGTGAATGCTTTCTTTTTAAAGAGACATTAGAATCTCTCCCTACCTAGTGAGCTTTCTAATTCATAGCAAAGTTACTGTGCTCTGCATTGACTTCTGTTTTCTGAAAATGAGTTAAGAGGAAGCAATTTGTTTTAATGTCATCGTTCTATTTAAAACACAGGTAACAATTCTTTACATGAGCCTTGAAAATGTACCATGTATGGCTCCTTCTCCAGTCCATAGATGGACACTGTACATGACACAAGACATATTAAAGTTTGTATCCTGCCCCAACTTTCACATCTTTTTTACCTCTTTTGGGAAAGCTGTCTAAAGCTGAACTGTCCTGTACTAGTACTTTCAACCAATACAGTTGAAGTATCAGGATACATAATTTGCTCTTTGACAGTCATGAGTAAGGGAAATAAGACATAACTGGTGAAGTACAAAAGTCCTGACGCTCAACCATTTATGTCACTTAAAACACTGGAAAAAGTGAAAGTCTCCTAGATAAAGTGCAGTTAGTCAGAGCCTGGTCCCATAATAAGGAAGCATAGTGGTGGACCGTAACTTACAGTCATTAAGAGACACCAGCTTGAAATTTTAAGAAGTGAAATAAGAGCATGCTTGAGATCACTTCCCTAACAGTGTTAATTATTTACTGAACTGAATTTTTAAAAAATCCAAACAGCACTTGCACAATTATCCTATTACTTTTGTCATAACTTTAGGCCAAAAAAAAGAAAAAAAAATTTATTGATTTCCAGTTTCAGTTTTTACAACAATCCATGCAGCTACATTAGGTAGCAAGTACCATGTTTTTCTAGTTACTACTACGTATATAGGGGGTGGGATGCCCTTAAATTGGTTTCATCTTTTGAAAGGTAAGAGTTTGGCTAATACCAACCCCAGAAAAAACTCCACAAGCATAAGAATTTAACTGCATAAGAAGCAACCAGCCTAGCTCAATCCTGATGCATAGGAATACATACACTTTTACTGCGACGTGCCCAAGCAACAACAACAAAAATTCACCTCGGGTCTTCAATAAAATTTGGATTCTCCTCTCTTAAAAGAAAAAGGCTTTGAAAAGACCTGCTTTCTGCCCTTTAAATTGGTCACTTATCTATGGATTGTTAACACCACGCTTTCCTTCTTCAATTACCAAGAAGGGAGAAATGATCTATTTGGCAGGATAATGAACAGATTGTCACTTATGCCAATCTACCAGTGGAAAATAGTGATGACATATTGGTAAGACCCTGGACAAATGCGTTGGAACAAAACTTTGGACCTCAAATTGATACCTAGCATTAGAAAAACAGCTATTTAATATTTTCTCATAAGGCAAAGCAAGTTAAGATTATATGAATAAAGACTCAAATGGGTAACTATTCACTTACTAAAATTCTGCTTACTTGAATCTGTTGAAATTTGGACATCTTTTGCTGATCCCTGTGTTGACCCATCAACATCATCATCTTCATCTGTGAAAACAGAAACATTTTAAGAAAGGATTCTTGTTAATGTGAACTGGGGCAGGGTGGGGAATGGTTTCCATCAAAGAAGCTAACATGAAAGAATCCAGTCAGAAAAGCACACTTTCTTCTTCTGCCTATTTTATGATAACAATCCATACTATAAAACAGCATTAAAAAACCCAAACCTGCATTGTCATGTAACTACAGTGAAGACATACGTGAAGTCCTTTATCATTAGCTTTAATACTGCAACTACTGCATTTCATCGCTTTCTCAAGCTGGAATATTTGCCCATGACCAAAGTATATATGGCTTCCATTAAGTTTTAAATCACCAAAATCAGTCTAGGAACTGCAGTAACAGCTTTCCAGTCAGAAGTATGGGTATTATAAAAATAATTTCCAGGACTGAAAAACAGATTTGCTGACACTCAAAGAGAAGGAAATTACTGTACTCCAGAAGAGGACTTTGACTGCAGCTCATCGCTCTCAATAAAAGCTAGGACCTAACACATCAAATAACACATCATTTAACAGCCTGCAAAATCATACATAAGATACTTAGAAAAGATTAAAATAAAAGCTACTAACATTTACATTTGCTTCTGTAAAGATAACATCCTGACTGCATTCTTATTTCTAACACACAGGTCCATACAGGAAGACTGATACAAATCCAAACATGATAATTTTGTCTTCTCTAAAGGTAGCAGTAGCATGCAACTAAGCCAACCCAGTGTGGTGATCGTGTAACAGTATTCACACTCCCACCCATTTAAACTCCCAGTCAGTCTTGATTGGGATGCTAACAAAGCTCACAAAAGATATAAGCCAGGCAACACCTTTATAAAAACTATGCCTTGCAGTTAAGGGAGAAAGCAGGAAATCAAAGCACAAAACAGAGAAAAAATAAAATCAATTCAGTAAAGACAGATGTTCAGAGCAAAAGAGGTACTAGGGAAATCAGAGTCTGAATGCAGGAAAATCTTCCAAGAAGCAGAATCACAGTATGTCAAGAAGGGTACTTAGCAAGAGTCCTAAACTGGAGACAAGGTAACTTACTTAACAGCTGGGTAATGCTTCAACTGACTACAAGAAAGACCAACAGTAATGTTTCTGGGATAGGGTTTTTAAAAATATATAAGAAGGGTTGAAATACTTCTCCTGTTAGAGCTGACAAACAGATTTTCAAACTGGAGAGAAATTTAGCCAATATGGTCTTAAAACACCGTGAAATAAATCAAAGGTGAATGCCTTCTCGAATTTCACTTCAAACAAAATCAAATTTTAAAATAGTAAGTAAATACAACACTAAGAAATGAAAGAATTCCTGTTTGCTCCCAACCCTCTCCTTTTTCTAAGTTTAGATGGGAAGCTGACATCTTTCTTTTATTACTCTTTCTCCCTCAGTCTGGATAGTAGGGAAATCTACACTAACAGCCTCTTGAAACTATTCCCATGAAGTTCAATGACTTCTTTTGAAATATGCTAAGGCAGGAGTCAGTTGGAGGGAGGGGAGATAACTGCTCTACCATTGCTTCCCCTGGTAGCCCAGGAGTTTTGAGAGCTACTTTCAGCACAGAGATGCTGAAAGAGTCAACTGACTGTTGGCCAAGAAGCTTAGCATTTACTCAGCGGCAAAAGCTAATCTGGACAAATGCTCCCCAGCAGGTCAACAATGATGTGCTCATTCTCTGTCTAGATGATGTCACCTGGCACTTCCCAACCATCAAATTGGGAAGAACTGTGCTTGCAGCAGTTAATTCATCCAGGTAGCCACCAACACTTCTTTGGTACCGCAGACTGGTCTTTTCACAATCTTCTGAGTGATACCTTTCGACAGCTGTTGCAACAGAAGAGCACTCTCTGCACATGCCACAGTGTGAAGACTTCTGAACAAGTGTGCTTGCACATGTCCCACAGAAGTGAGGACAGGACAGAGTGCTAATTATCCTTCAACAAAGCTGAAATGCTCCTTGCTCCCTGGAAACATCCCAAACATGCATGCTATCTTTAATGAGGTTTGCCGTCCAGAGCCTGCACCTCCCCCTGGAAAAGCAGCAGCAACTCCCAAGGCAGCTGTCCCGAGTTGCTCCGTGGTCAGAGGAGCTTCAGACATGTCCTGAAGAGAGTCAGGGAACTGTGGGACCCATGAGACATCTTGCTAACTTTTGGCACAACCCAGGAGCTAATGGGTTTTTGAAAGAAAATGCAGGTCTGTTCTGTGAACATGGGAAAAACAAGGAGGACTACCAGGGCAGTGCACTGAGCTCCCTCGACACAGGATGATGCAAAAATTAGTTTAAGGCAATTCCCAGCTCTACCTTTAAGGAAGAATCTGGGCAAAGATAAAGACCCGCACAGCAATAGTACTTGGTGCCTTTGGCAGGGACCTGCAGACAGCTGATCTCCAGCAGACGACTGAGAGCAGCAAAAGTCCAGCAACAGGTCTTAAAGCAAGCCTTAATACGATGTGAATGGTGTAACAAGGAGCCATGCGTGAAGGCACTGGACTTGTACCTGAACATCAGGAACCTAAGTGCTAAAACAAGTGTCACATACCATCATCAGCTAAGGAAAACCAGAACAAAACATCCTATACACAGCAGACTGCAAGGCAGGTACCATACTGCAAATATAATTCTCTGTGCCTAATGCTGAGCCACAACCATGGCCCACTGACCATGAAAAAAGGAAGATGTCAAGTGCTGGGGGCAGCCATCAAGTTCAGAGGTATGCCTGGGACCAGCAGCAGAAGGAAAAGAGAGTGTCCCCATGGCCCTGCCCCTGCTCCCCTGGGTGCCAGCAGCCCCTCCACTGCCCACCGCACAATGGGTGAGCCCAAGGAGCAGAAATTCTCACAGACCATCAGAAAAAAGGTCTGGTGTTAGAAAAGAGATTTTTCAGGGCGTTGCTGTATTTTATCTGGGTATATGCAGGCCGAGCACTATAAAAACGCATTCTGGCTTTCCAAATGTGGTGGGTTTTCTTCGGGTTTTTTTCATATCACATCAAAGCATGGGAAATCGAACAAATTAAGTTACTGAGTATTTCCCCTTCCCCATGGTGGTTTCTGACCACCAGCTAATGGCTGGTCTGTACCGCATTCTCTCAATTCAAAGTACAAGACATACATTTTAATTAAAGGAGTGCAAAAACACTATTACAGATATTCAAGTTTTTTTGAAGTAACATGAACTCATACATTTGGCATGTAGCCCAAGTCCTGAAATGGAAAGCCCTCTTTTGCATCATGTAGAATAATGAAGGGATTAAAAGGTACAGCTATAACTTTGGATTCTTTCACTCAAAGTGCTCTGTGTTCAATTTTTACTTAGATATGACTTAAAAATTAAAAAAGGAAAATAAGTTTAAGTCTGACATATTAAAAGAACACACCACTGTTTAAAAGACAAACTTAGTTAACAACAGGAAAGTCACACCTGAAGAGGCTATTTAAAAGGTTTGTGATTAACTTCTGTTAATAGTAATACAACTTTACTTTCACTTAAGCCTTTGGGACACTTGCAGAATACCTAACAATAGACCTGAATCAAGGTTCATAATGAGTCTTCCAGCCAAACCAAGCTCATCCAGATTGCTTATTTCTGGTATTTCTTATGTTTCATGCTTCCAAAAGAAGCATTAAAAATTCCCTGACTTTCAATGTGCTGTACTTCACCTTCCCCCACCAACAAGCAAAATCATTAAGAAGAAAATTAACTCACTAAAAAAAACATGCCAACCAACAAAACCCAACTCCCTCTTCACACTTTTATAGGTCACTCAGTGTGTCTAGAGTACGTAGACTTAGGGTCATGAAGTTTATGCAGCAGCAGGACTCCCGCTCTAGCTTCTGCGCATGCACGCACATTGCACCTGCTAGCGACCAACTACCTTCACCAAAACCAAACCTACATGTTCAAAGCAGAAAGTTCAAGAACAACAAGCACCAAAAGAAAGGCTTTACAAGAACATAATAATCAAAATGTAAATTAGAAAATACTTCAGCAGCTTAAAAAAATTCTTGTTCCTAAAGAGCTGTTGAACAAACATACACTCTAGGTGGCAGCAGAACATTACCCTGCTGAGTACATTATTTCCTTTCAGCACAGAAATCTTAAAAGGGCAGATGCTTAATAAAAGTGGCAAATTAAAATATCTGTACACATGATATATCAAATAAAAACCAACGCACATATCAGCAAGTGTTTGTAGCAATAACACTAACCTACTAGGCAAATTTTTGGATTTTAGGTTTTCACTTTCTGCATGCTTACTATTTAAAGAACAGTTTTCAAACTGCCCCACGCTGGTAAACACAAGTTTCATCATTTTGCACAGTCTGCATTTAAAAATCTCTATCCTGTCCCAGAAATAGCAAGAAGTTACAGTATTACCATAAAAGCCAGTGAAAATTATCAATCATATGCTTCAGTGAATTACAGCACTAGGTTAAACATTCTCATCAGTTAGTTGCATTCAACTTTGAAAGTTTTTACCTGATTCTGTTTGCAAATTTTCTGATATTCGAAAACAATGCAGTTTGCTGAAGTTGCGAGAAAATAACTGCACACAGCTTGGAGGAAGAATCATATTCCTTAATCTTCCGAAAGTACATTCTGGTGTGACAATTATGTAGCAAGCAGCATGAGCCTATAAATAGAAGCATCAATTAAGAACTCAGTGAGATACAAAGAAATCAAATTTGTTTATAAGAAAATATGCACTGGAGTTGCAAAGCTCAGGCTAGGACATATACAGACCTTTTGTAAATCACTTTCATGAAATGAGTAACCCATTTTTCACCCTAGATTTTCATTTGTTCCATTCAGTTTTTGTATAACCAATAATGAGAAGCCTTAACACGTGAAGGAGCTTCAAGTACAAGAACAAGTCTTATGAGGAACAGCTGAGGGAACTGGGGCTCTTTAGTTTGGAGAAGAAGAGGCTGAGGGGAGACCTTCTTGCTCTCTACAGCTTCCTGAAAGGACAGTGTGGCGAGGAAGCTGTTGGTCTTTTTGCCCAAGTAACTAGCGATAGGACGAGGGATAATGGCCTCAAGTTGCACCAGGGGAGGTTTAGATTAGATATTAGGAAAAATTGCTTTATTGAAAGAGTGGTGAAGCATTGGAACAGGCTGCCCAGGGAGGTGGTGGAGTCCCCATCCCTGGAGGTGTTCAAAAAACATGTGGATGTGACACTCCAGGACATGGTTTAGTAGACATGGAGGTGTTGAGTTGATAGTTGGACTAGATGATCTCAGAGGTCTTTTCCAACCTTAATGATTCTATGATACTAAGTACTACAAACCTGCTCTATTATAAAGGAAAGGTTTTTATACAGCTATGTGGAGAAGTTTAAAGTTTTGGTCTCAAACTCTGGATCTTCCGTTCTACACAGACATTTACTGGGGGAGGTGGGAAAGGTAGGCAGGTTATACTCAAAACGTGACTGACTAGTGTCTGCATTTATACATGTGCAAGATCTTCTGCCTCTATTGAATACACAAACCTTCGTATGTGCGGCCATATAGCATGTTACGCTTGTTAGACTGTTCTCAAAGACAGCCTCTCCCACCTCAGAAATTACAAATCAGATTAAAAATACAAACCCCACAATATTTAAAAAAAAAAATTATTCAAATCATACCTGAAATACTGAATAACCTCATAATTAAATTTCATTTAAATTATTATTACATAGAGTACCTGACCTTGTATTAAATGGCAAATCAATGATTTATTACATATACTTTTCAGTTCCCACCCCATCTGGTGCTACTTTGCACTTTGTTATCTACACAGCAGACTGTGTATCAGTATGTGAAAAGCTGTGGCTTTCATGAGGATTACTGAAGGGTACCATCATGTTGCACAGGAATTAAACATGCATCATGTGAACGGAAAAACACAGAAACAAATACTGACAGCTTAAAAAAACCCCAACCACACAGGTTAAGAACTATTCTGCACAGAAAAAGGAATAAGTGTATTAGAATGGTAAGCCATTGAAGAATTCATGTGATTTGAAAGAAATTCTGATTTCACATAGGAAAAGTAACTGCAGGCTTCTAAGCCGTAATCTATAATGATCAGTCCCTGTTAAATTTTAATTCCATTGGATTTACATAAAGTTTAACTGTGACATTGAGCATTGCTCATTTTAATGACTAACTAGGGGGGGATTTAAAAAATCAGATTTTCCATCTAACTCATAAATATATAATTTTTTTAAGTAATTATATAAATTAAGTGTATTTATAAAGTGTATATAAAGTACATTTATAAAGTGTATAAACAAAGCGTATTTATATGAAGTATTTAAACAAGCATGCACATATATGTATATATGGATGATACCCACAAATAGACGCAACAGCACAACATACCAGGATGCCACACCATTCACATCTCATGCCAGAGAGCACCTCAGAAGAGCCACAGGTTTTTTTGCAAACTTCACAACGAGCACCTGAAGAAAGGTTTCCCTCCCTCCAGTGGTGGTGATAAGTATCCTGAGGGAACACATCATGACTTAGCGTTACACAAAACAGATACAGGAGCATCTTCAACATAACTTGAAAATCAGCAATCCAAACAGCTCTGAGGAAACAGCAATACTGACTAGGACATTAAGTATTTTCTCATTGTAAATATGAACCTGAACAATCTTACATTTCACCGAAAGATTACTGAACTATCAAAAAATTTATCACATAGTGCTTTTTCTTCACAGTCCACCACAACCAATATAGGTCAGTATTATGCATGTATCTTACAGTGAGACGCTGGGCAGTCTGGCATCAGACAGACTGCAGGAAGCCTGAGGAATATGATAATGTTTGCAAGGGATGCAATGCAGCCAACAGCTCAACGTATAGAAAGAGAGAGTTCCATGCCAGCTTCTGCAATGCAGATTTTTAGATCAGATGCTTAATTTTTTTTTTCTTTTTAATTAGGACATTGTATACATTGCACAGACTTTTCAGCGTGGCTTCAGTAAGCATCATTAGCATACGTCAGAATTTAAGTTCATCTCGCTATCTGTGATACATTCTGAAGCCAGACATTTCTTTTGCCTGGCAATACGCAACAAAAGTGCTTTGATAACTGGTGGCATGTGAAAGAGAAGGCCAAGACGCTTCCCCCTCCTCTAGCCCATGTTTTCACACTGAAAATGCATGACCACTTTCTGCTGCAGAGGCATCCGCACTTACGTGGTCCTGGTGCCCATCCTGGTGACACTGCCGGCAGTCACTGCAAGCAAACAGGATACAGTCTGTGTGCACATGTAGCTCACAAACTAAAAGCATGAAAACAAAAAAACTTCTTTAAGATGAGAACCCCAGGGCTTTTGCAACTTCTCCCTCCCTCCCTCCATCCCAATTCTCCAATACTCCTCCACTACCTTTTCATAACATACTTGCTTTCCTTCATGCTCTTTTCCGTTGAGCAAAGATAGGCAATAAATGAAGTTTATCGGCATTGTCTTGTGTGTTGCTCCATTTCCTTTGTGTTGAACTGATCCACCAAGTAAAAGACTGAGCTAATTTTGCTCGTAAGCATTTGCCATATTTCCTCCAGTACAGCAAGTTAAATTCGTAACAACTGTTTGGCATATTACAGCTTTAGTTTCACAGTTTCACAGGAACCACTGCCTACTCTGATATATATAATCGTGCCTGAAGTCTACTTTGATTTAATCAAAACTACAAAAAGCTGAATGTTAGGAGCATTAACGGAAAGAGTTCTGCATCCTTCTCCTTCTGCATCCAACTACCAAGTTTTGAGTGTAAAGTAATGGTCTTCCTGAAGCAGTACACCATTTCCTTTACAAAACCTTTTCCAAACCCTACTACAAAGCAAGTGGGTGCTTCACGAGTGGGTTCAAAACAGCAGTCGCTTTTCTGCTGGACAGCCCCTCTCTGCATCCCTGTAGCTGTCAGAAGCACAAGGAAACAAGATATGAGGTGTGTTTGAGTCCCCAGCCCCAGCAAAGCAGGGGACACTGCTGCCAAAACAGCAGCAAGGCAGTAGTGCACCCCTCCTGATCGCAGCCAGGAGCCCTGTCTCGCCCAGAGTCCTGCGGGAGACGTGGCAGAGGTCGGATCAGCCACCAACCCATGCAGCACACCTGCACTGGCATGGACTTGCTTGCGTTTGCAAAGCAACAGGACACATGCTGACGTCGGAACGCACAAAACGACTGGAGGACGTCATTCTCGGGGAGACTGCAACAGCGAGAAAGCATGCTTTACTCAGGAAATAAATCTTTTTTATTGCCAGATGACACTCAATGGATTTAATTTTAAACCTGACCAGAATAAACTGGTGCGTTAATCTCACAGAAAATTTGTCTAAGCTATGTCTGCCCATGGTAAATCATTGTCAGGAAAAGGAAAATCATTTTTTCAGAGCACTCTCCCAAATAAGCTTAACATTGTCTTCCAAAATACCTGTTAGGTACTGTAGATGGAAAAAGTTTTAGTGAAGCCTATAAAGTTTAGGCAAGTTTGGGTTTGGATAAAGTACCTTCATTATTTAAAAGCTGACCTGAAGTATCAGACATGAAAGAAAAGAGAATCTACAAAAAAAAACAGCTAAAATGCTGTGTTGCAAAGGATCAGTTATTGAAAAAAAAAAAAAAAATCACTAAAAGATCTCAGTACTAGGTACTTCATTACTGCAAGAGTTAGGAAAGTTCTCTATGGACCTCATAGACAGAGATGGATGAAAAAGATCCTCCTCCTCTAGCTGCTTTTAAAAGACTTGTGTATACAAGTACTCTGGGAAGGCATCCGATTTTTCATCAAGTAAATGAAAGTAAGAGGCAAGTGTCAAATTCTTCAAATATTTTTTTCTGTTCTGCTCAAACAGGTTATTGCTCCAAGCACATCACAAAAATCTGAAGACTGTAACTTGAAGATTGGAAGGTGGCAACTGCACGCTAGCCACGTCATCTGAAAGTATCTTCAAAACAGTACTAAATTACATATTTTGAAATCACTGTCTCTGGGCTTTAGAAAAGGCAATCAGCACTAACACTGTCTTACTCTAACCCTGCAGAAGACCATGATCTACCACCATACCAAAGCAAAGCCTCTTTTAACAGGGCTTACTAAGTCAACCACAAGCTTACACATACAGCTCCCCATACTGCATGTCTTCACTGAGCTCAAGAACTTTTATATGAGGTATGACACAGTCCTTCCTCTGCTCACTTTTATCCATATTCATAGATATATCAGGAATATTTTACAGTTTTGCCAGTTCAGCTACCAGGCAAGCTAGATGCTTTGAGTCATACTAATGGTAAAAGTTTCTGTAGACCAAATTACAGTTTCAAGGAATTAACAATAGCATTGGATTTTTTAACATTAATTCTGCTAGCACAGCCACACACTGCCCTTTGCTATGCTTTGTAAGAACACAGAAGGTTTTTTTCCATTGGTTTAAATTCACATCTGCTGCTTCTAACACCAACACCAACTCAAAATTCATAAGAAAATATGTGCATGTGGAGGGCAGGAGTTTCACAGGAGTTAAACCCTTAAGATAGCTATCCCACTGATAGGAAAGATGAAGTTTTTAGTACTTAAAAACGAAGTCAAATCAGCGGTCTTACAAAAAGAAGTGTCATCCTTATCAGCCCTTCCATAATCTACACAATTCTTTAACTCATAACAGGATGATGGTTTTCTGTTCAAGCTGGTTATGAAAGCACTGTGAATTCATTTCTAATTGCTAACAAAAAAAAAAAAAGTTGGTTAATTTCGGATGCATAAACTTGGCAGAATAACCTTTAAAATCTTAACTGTCTCCCTCTCCAGTAAACTTGCTGCTCCCAGCTGATGCTTAATAAGAAACTCTTGTAAAGATCCAACACTAAAAAAAAATAAAAATGTTCGGGTTACTCCCTTTCCTCTTTTTTTCGTTCCAGTCATTCTTCTTGGAAAGAAAAGGGAAAGCAACTCTCACCGTCATGAGTCCAGGTTCAACTGTTCCCAGTTAATTTGACAGGAAAAATAGCTATCCAAAACAATTAGTAATTGTCATCAGAATTTGGAGTCCAAATATTGTAATTTTTGCTAATGAAGTATACGTACTGATCTCAGCAGGGGTTAATATACATGCGTGCTCACTTCTGTGAGCAGATGACCCACCATGTACCTACACTGTTTAGTACTTCTCTGAAAATTTTCAATTTCCTTCCAAGAAAATTTATTTTATTGTAAGATACGAAGAGTCCAAAACAAGTTATTTAAATTAGTTTAAAAGTATGTCTGCTGATGCCAATCAATGATGCCAATGCTTAGAAAAGGTAACTTCACCTTAACCCTCTTTTCTATTTAATTATGGCAAAGATTCCAGGAAAAGTTCTTTAAACTTTACTATCAGAAGAGAATATCATAACCAACAGTAGGCTTGTACTATTAAGCTAAGTCATTGCAAGTAAGCAAAAAAAGGAAGAAAGTTCATCTCAATCTGGATTTAAAAGCTCTACAGCTTAAAAGAGCTGACTTCTAAAACAAATTCTGAAAGTATTTTTGATGAGTACAGGAAGATTCTCATGCATTTTATGAACCTCAGCTGCCCTATTTAAGCTACATTTTGGAAGAGTATCAGAGAAGCAAGTTGTAGACTTATTGGTATTCAGAAAATGGGATAACAAACAAGTCACACCACTCAAAACAAGACGACTGTTTAATCCATGTGAGGAAAGCAATACAGAATCTTCACTGAACAACAACAAAAAAAAAAAAACAACCAAATGTCCAGGCATTTGTAATACCTAAATATAACATGCGATTTCACATGTTTCTTGTTTAAGAATACTTAAAATGGAAACATCTGAAAAAAGAAATATTCCCTTGTAATGGGTGAAGTACTAATACAGCAGAATTACAAGAGTAAGAATATGAAAGCAAAATTTAGAAAACTAACTAAAATAGATCACTAAACTAAAGCTACTTTCAAGAGTTAAGATGACATAGCTAGTGAAAATTTTCTTTTCAAATTCTCTGTGTTTATCTCATGCCACACAAGTGCTGAGGCTTATTAAGATAGATCATCAGAAGAGACCCTGCGGTATCTGTAGCTCTTTGACCATCCAATCATCCAGCTCACATGGTAACTGTATTAAGTGACAAATTCCTAGTAGTCAGAAGAACATAGTTTAAATTTGTTATGCAACTCACCAGGCAAAAGCAGAAACAAAACCACTGCACCATTATCCAAATACCTACAGATTGGTTCTTCTCTCAGTAGACTTTTTTTTTTCTCTCTCTCTCCAAACAGTCCACAGTTAATATTCCTTTAAAATACTAAATTCTGTTCAACCTCACAACATCAAATGAACAACAACTACTGGACATCCAAGACAGGGGAGACAAGGGAGAATTAAGGAGTTGCCCCACGTCAAAATCAGTCAAGTACTCATGCCAACATGTATTTAAAATAAAAATTCTGGTGTTTGGGTGATTTCTTTAATTACTGTTTTTTTTCCAGAGAATCCATGGCACAACACTCAGAGGAGTACTATTTTGACAAATAATGTTTTCAAATATCTTTCCATTGAAGGCATCTCATCCCCATTACAAGCAACAGGTATCTGAGGCCAGTAACACGGAAAAGTTATATTCCAGTCTTTAGCGGAAAGGGGGAGGTTTTAGAAACATGAATACCCGATGATTTCCTGCATCAAAAGCTTCCACTGGAAACAGAAATATATTACCTCAACAGGAGAAGTGTTTCTTTTGCTATAATAGCTTCTCTTTCTTTACACATCTCAGGCATGGATTCATTGCACACCATCAACACCACAGTAAATTGGAGGAAGGGTGAAAGCGCATACACATTTGACAAAGTTTGTGGTTTATTGAGGGTTATTGATTTATTATTGCTTAATTTGAGGTCCACATTTCCATGATCAACGAGTGGATGATAAACAACCCAAAAATCTCTCAAACACAGTAAGCACATATGTGTGTATGTGTGCTTGTGCGTATACACAAATACCATCATGGTATGCAATGTAAGCGAAGCATACGTTACTGGGTAACACACAGATGGCTAAACAGGTAGGGTTTTTTTCAGTTACCTTCACATCGAAAGGCAGGTGACTCTAGTGACTTTCTGCACACAGTGCAAAACTTTCTTTTGTAATGTCCTGGAGGCCCAAAACAGTGTGCAACTGGAACCTGCCAATGAAAAATGCATTAAGACATCATCAGCGATAACTTTCAAAGTGCCAGTTACAAGTCACAGAACCTGCTTTATCATGCAAGACAGGACAGAATAGACAACGTAAATTAACTGAGCCTGAGAACAAATATGCAGGTAAAT
>VZTL01009497.1:1317-23971 GCA_013400535.1 Scopus umbretta
GTAGGTGGTCTCTAATTTAGAGTACAACCACTGCTAACAAATCCAGAAAATATTCTCTAAATCTGGCCACTTGTTTAGATGTGAATAAAATGTAGTGGTCTTTCAGAATTAAGATACTAATACGCTTTGTATACTCATGTCGTAGCTCTGATGATTTATTCTGAGATATCTTGAAATAATACTTACAGCAGCACTATATTGCAGTGNTACTGGCTTTTTAAATTATCAGTTCATAATTGCTGTAACGAATGAAACTAGTCTGCATGCATTTGCATCCACAATTGTATTGTCTGTAAGTGATGCATGTTGGTTGCTTACGCTCATTTCTGTCCCTCAAGAGCCTAGAACAAACCGCCTCTTGAGATGCAGTAACCACAAACTCATGTAAGAAAGGCATCTACTTAGCCAGAAAGAGGAGGGTGGGGGAAACAGCACTGAGTTTTAACAGTCTTTGGATGTTGTCAGTGTAAGGCGGGACAAATGTTACAGTCCATTCTGTCATTGCTGCTGCATTACTGGTTGAAATAGAAGTGAAGTGTGCTGTTACACAGTTTGACAATGCTGTCTTGGATGCACTCTCAGGAAAACGCAGCTCTCAAAAAGGGTGGAAAACTAATTAATTGCCAAGTTTATAAAATTAATACAGTAGCAGGTTCTACCATACTGGAGATTAGGCAAACGCAGGCAGGCTAACCCAAAGTTACCACAGTTTCTTACCCCATCAGTCCTTTTTGCTGTGTTGTACCATGTAAAAACAAACCGACAAATGGCAATTCATAGAATATTGTGCAATCTGCTCAGGAACAATACTGTAGCTCCAAAGCGTTTTTCTGCCAATGTTTGTGTCCTATAAATGGTCCATTGTATGCAGAGATCCCCTGAAATCTCACTCAAGCTTATTTATTGTTGCTTTGTTTAATGCGAGGAAATCTTGTGGTCTTAGCCAGTCGGTGCATGCTTGTGGAGGCACTTCAGAAGGCCCCATTACCTAGGCAAATAAAACACCTTCTTGTAAGAAGGTGATACCTTTAAGAGCCTTGAAAATGCACTGGGCATGCTTTGAACTGGGTGGTATGACGTGCACAGGAAAGTGAAGCGAGGTCACACCCAGGTTGGAAGTGTGTAGGTTGAATCTGACCTAAAAACATTAATTTCTCGCTGAGGAACAGCTCCAGCATTGCGATTTGGGCCAGTGACGTGAACCAGCCACCACCCCCTAAGTCCTCTGGGAGGTGGTTCAGTTTGGTGTGCTGTTTCACTCTTCTGGAGTTACAAAATGCATCTCTGGGTTAGAAGAAGAGGTTCATGATTCTGATGCCGTAGCCTGGGTAGCAAATTCTTCAGTGTAGAGAGGTCACGGGATTACTGCTCCAGTTCTGAAGTAGGCAGTTAGGAAGGAGTATTGTGCACTGTGAGCTGTACTTGAACTGTCCTTTACGTTAGGACTCCATGCAGCAACTAACAGTTTGTTCTATGTACAGAACAGCAGATAGTAGCCTCAGTCTGTGCCCTCTGTAAGGTTATTAAATGCTTGAAACAAATTTCCAAGAGCACACATGCACACAAAAGAAAGAAAACGCAGCTATAAACTGTATTCTGAACAAGCTGTAGAATGTCATAGTCCTGGGTATAGTCCCTAGGGCTAAAACCACGTGCTTTTGAAGCTTGTATTGTGTAACTATTTCAAGCTTTTGCATTCAGTAGAGATCTGTTAATACTGAAGTGTATTCACTGTATCCTTCCTTAATTTTAATCCATTTAAAAGATTTGAATTTTTTTCTGTGATTGTGTACATAAATTCTTCCATAGTTGAAGTCTAGGAATTAGTTACTACTGTGTGATATTTTGTACCTTAAGAGCAACACTTGATTTTATTACTTTACTACTTTCCCCTCTTCTCCCCATGACATTCTTTGCCTTATTCCAGCTTGGAATCTCTTCAGAAAAAAACAAAACAAAATCTTAAATCCTGTAAATATCATTCACTGTGTCAGAGGAGCTTAAAAATTCACAAGCCCAGAGGTCAATTTCCCTACAAACGTAGTAGGGAAAGAAATATTTCCAGCAAAGATACTAAAGGGAGATTATAGCCTAAATTTGTATGGGACAAAAATACCTCTGCAATACATCTAAGAAATATTACTTCCCAGGGTTATGTTAGACTAATTCTGTTAATAAAATTGCGTTTTTTCTACATGAAATTGGTAATCGATGACACACGCTGTAGCTGCAGTAAGGTGAATCACTAGTTTGAGACAACTTTGCTCTGCCAGTGTGAGCGTTGTGCATTTCCTTTTGGAGGCAGATGACAAAGATCTGATTCTCCTGTGCTTCGCACGTGTTACCATTGCTGGAGATATGTCTACGCTGCAAAAATTGCATGTGCATGTGAGTAGACAAAATGGAATTTATTGACTTGGGTTAAAAGTGCTGTGAAGATAAGGTATATATGTTAGAACTGCAGTTAACATCTCCAGGGGATTCTGGGATTCAGTTGTTAGATGATGTAATTTTAAGTTGGAGTCCTATGTTTGCTTTTAATACAAGACAGAATTGTATACTCTCACCTTTCAGTTTAAAAGCATATCTTTTTCAGTTTTAAAAACAAAGAAAGGAAAAAAAAAAAAAAACAAACCCAACCCTGTCCAGCCTACATACTGCTCAACATTCATAGAAAGCCACGAGAAACAACGGAGATGCGTTCAAATGTATTTCAAATAATCTCCACATTTGATTCGAATATGTTGAATAGCCATTCCCCTGCCATCCTCTTTTATGCAGGATTAGATTCCACTGGAGAAAACAAATTTTCTGTTTCAAAACTAGTTCTGAGAGACCGGCTTCAGAGTGGTTTTGGTTTTGTTCTTTTAGATAGAGTTTATAAAAAAGAGGAGGGGACATTTCAAAGTCTCCAACAGAAGTACATGGAATGTCAGCCAAAGCTGTGCATGATGAATAGCTATTTAAGAATATTACATTTGACCTGGAAATTGCATTGTTTCAGTTTCAGGCCAAGGGCGTATTGTCTTGCAGACAGTGATGAGGAATCCTCCAGCGCTGGGTCTTCAGAAGAGGATGATGCTCCTGAATTGGCAGGAGAGAAGCAGGTGACTCCAGGAGCGGAAGGGTGAGCTGCTTACACAGTTTGTTAAACTCTTCCTCCCGCCGTGTTTCCAGAGTTAGCGGAACCGGTATCTTGGTCCAGTCCTACAATGCTCATTGTCTCACGGGGTGTCAGAGTGTGAGTATATCCAAGCAATTCAGCAAACACAGCTCACCCATTTCTAGAGCAAAGAGCAGCAATCAAGCCATGTACTACAGATTGAAAGAAAGCTGCTCTGCATTTTACCATGCTGGGGGCATTGTTCACCATACAATTGGTCACCATACATTGGTCACTTCCACAGAGTGACCCATACAGTGCTCCATTTGACACCACCTAACTCCTTTGCTATGAGATTAGAGAGAGACACAAGGCTTTGTACCAGAGAACCTACGGGGACCTTCCCCAGCATGTCTTGCTTGGTAGCAGAACCAAGAACAGGATTTTGTGTGTGAACTTGAAATACTTTCTTTGTATACAGTATTATACCCATACTGATTCTGCTGATCACTTATTTCCAGTGTGTTCTTTTCTTTAAGAAAACAGCTGTTATTCAAGCCTAGCTTTCTTGCTCGGGGTTTTGTGTTCTATGTTGTTCTGTTTGTTGTATTTTTTTTTTTTTTTTCCCCTTGAAGGTCTTTGAGTGTCTGGGCTATGCAATACTGCCCTCTGATGCTGTGGAAGCATTTTAAAGGAAATTTCCTAATGTCAGTTTTGCCACGTCATTCCTTGTTTTGGCTGCTGTTCTGATTTTTTTTGCTTTTTGCATCTGATTGAAATTATGCCATGCAATGAGAAATCTGTAGTAACACTGAAATGTCTCAGACAATCACAATGTTTCCTATGTCTGAACACATCTCGGTGATTTTTACAGTGAATATACTAAAAGGCTCCATGACATACTCAAAATGTTCAAGGGAGTTTCCTTGGAGTTTCAATTCTAAAACCTTTCAAAAACTATGTAATGAATTGTTGGAAATATTTCAATCAATGCATTTCATATCTTTAAAAGATACGTAGATCACATAAAGAACTCTTAAGGACAAAGAGGGAGAACAAGGAATTTTTAAGTAAAATACTGAATGAATTTCCTTACACCTGTCAAAAATCTGCCTGACTGTCACTATAGAATCTGATGAAAGAGTAACTACTTTATCTGGGTAAAGTTAAAGCTAGTGTGAAATCCAAAAGTTGAAATTAATTCACCCCTTTTATATCAGCTGAGGAGTTTCTTGTCTTAGCTCATGCTAAGTTCTGTAAAAGGCTGGATAAACGATTTTTTTGCAGGATAGGAAAAGGTTATTTCCTTAGCAAGGTGCGCTCTGCTACATCAAGAGCCACAGTTAGGTATAATATAGTGTGTGAAAAAATCAAACATGCTATTCTTAGAGTGTGTATTTCTGAAATGGGATAGCTGTGAGAAAAGACACCTTCAGTCCTTAAAGCATTGGTTTTAAAAGCTAGGAATACCATCTGGCACTATTGCCAGGAAAAGTAGCCTCTTTTTGCAGGGATAGTTAACTATTTTGGGAATATCATTTCACCCATTGCCAGAATCTCCTTCCTGTTCTTTGTCATCACCTTTATACTCTTAAATGCTGCAGTACCTTAAAATGAAAACCTTTTTGTTCGACGCACACTGTTAAATAGATTGGACATGATGGTTGGGCCTTCTATGCTGATATGTGTGTATGGCTCAGCGCATCTGTGTCGTGACAATTTTGTTAGAATGGTAATAGACAGGTTGTCACTTCTCATGTCAGCTTGCTGACATAAATGATGTAAGTATATTTGCAGTTTTAAAAAATGTTGCATTTCCAATGCCATCTGGGAAGGAGTGTTTCACACGGGACAGATTTCTGCCAGACACTTGTAGCTGACAGAGTATGGCTGCTGTGTGCAGGCTCTGGTAGGTACTGCTTGGACATGTGAATATGTATCTGTTTAGAATTTTTATATCAAAAACTGTAACGATTTAATAAGAAACCCATGGGTGTCTTAATGAACAATAGGTTTAAGAAAATTACCTTGATGTATTCTTTTTCTGTTCTCTATCTAAAGGTATGTTGGAGGACATCGGACAAGTAAGATCATGAGAATTGTGGATAAAATTACTAAGTCAAAATACTTTCAGAAAGCAACAGAGACTGAGTTTATTAAGAAGAAAATTGAAGAGGTCTCCAATACTCCATTGCTGCTAACAGTTGAAGTACAAGAGTGCAGAGGAACACTAGTAATTAACATTCCACCTCCACCTACTGACAGAATATGGTAAGAGGAACTTACTGCAGAACTGGGCAATGTTCCAGGTGTGTGCTACCAAAGGGATTGCAACTAAGAAAAAAGGTAAAATGTAGCTGAAACGGGTTCTGGAAGAGGTGCGATACAAACTAGTTGTAAATGAGGTAGGAACTGCTATTGTGAGAACACTGACAGTTAATACGTTTAAGTATATGCTTTGTTGGAGTGTTTGTAATAAAACCTGTTCTGTGTACTTTACTAAGGTATGGCTTTCGGAGACCTCCCTACCTGGAGTTAAAAGCTCGGCCAAAACTTGGTGAGAGAGAAGTGACTCTGGTTCATGTAACTGACTGGATAGAGAGGAAACTAGAACAAGAGTTTCAGGTGTGTTTCCTGTACATTTTCATTTCATTAATGATAGTTTTGGTCTGATAGAGGGGTGGGGGTTTTTTTAATTTTTGCATGCCCCCCCTATTGCATTCAAGACTAGTCTCCACTGCTCCTGTTCAGTGGAAAGGATGTTAAGAACTCAGCTGAAACCAGCTCCTGTGATGGTCTCGAGACCATGTGTAGGCCTGGATGGAAATCTATTTTAGCACTTGGCATTTTCATCTCTAAAATCATTCTGACATTTCTTTGAAACAGGTACTATGTCAGAATTTGTAGTACTTAAATAAAAACATGATACTAGGTGTTCTTAGATGATTGAAGGCCAAACTGTTGTCTAAAATGAAGAACAGATGAAGCAGTAAGGTGTCCTGTTACTACTTCCTTTTAGTAAAAGTATTTTATTTTAATCGCATTGACCATAGTGCAAAATAGGGAAGAAACTCCAAATTTACAAATACTTGTAGGATAGAAAAGCAGTTTACTGACCAGATTCATTCTGGACCCCAACCTGTACAAGCAACCAGAAATCAAAACCTCCTAATTAAAAGTACAGTTTGAAAGGATGTGGGTAATTGCTGAGAAAGCATCAGAGTTAAGAAAAGTTGGTGTGTTTCCTGTAGTGCCGTTTCAATTTAACGGCAAGTGCAGAGATCTTCGTATTTCTGAGCTTCATCTACAACTGTAACACAACCAAATGGCTTGAGTTAATGGACACTGTATGGCTTCAGTGTGGGCATTGATGCAAACAGTGCTGAGCTCAAGAACCTTTTATCTCGAAACTTGTTGCATTTCTTTCAGTGAACGAATTGGAAAACTAAGGTTTCAAGTGGCATATGAAATGTAACTTGATTTACTCTCATCTCTTTCGCAGAAAATCTTTGTCATGCCAAACATGGATGATGTTTATATTCCTTTAATGCACTCAGCCATGGATCCCCGCTCCTCTACATGCCCTTCTAAAGATCTGATCATGGAGGCCCCTGATCAACCATGACATGTGAAGACTCTTGCGGTTTACAGTATTATAAAAGTTACTCTCATGGTTTTATAAACTGTGCTGTAGTTCTCATCCTTAACTTGTGCCACTTTCCTGCCCCCCTTGCCCCCCAAGGACTGCCTGTAACCATACCTTTGTGCTCACTTGCCTGGTTATTGTTCCTGTGTACTTCAGCTACATGAAGTTTCATTCCATTAAGCAGTTGATTTATTTTTGTACTGGCTGCCATCAGCATTTCAACTCGGAGGCTAAGATGACCTGTTCTTTGGGGGAGGGAGGAGGAACCTAACTGTAATAGATCAAAGGAGCTTGGTGACACACCTTTTGTTCAGCTTGTTTTCATGCGACGTTAATGTGCATTAAAGCATTGAAAGGTTGTTTGGCAGCAAAGGAACTGCGTGCCAAATGGAAAAAATCCTAAATAAGGAATGAATTTATAAAACTGGAAGAATATTTTTCTTTCTCAGGCAGTTGGAGGTGTAGAATGAACTGTTTTATGTTCTTTCACTTCTGCAGTCAATAGCTTGTGTCAAGCAATCGAAATATGAAATGCTTTCAGGATAAAAGAATGTAAATTGGATGTATAGGTAATATTGTGATTCAATGTGGTATATACATATTACTTTTTTCATACAGAACTTGTGCTTTTTTTTTTTTTTTTGGGAAGCAAGTAGCCATAAAACACACACAACTATCAGTGAAGGTGGTACTGTCTGAATTCTGTAAATGAGGGGAAAAAAAAAAGTTGCTAAAGCCATGAGACCAAACCATAGCAAGCCGCCTTATAGTGAGGTACAATCACCTTGGTTCATGATTAATTCTGAATGTTTATAAAAGACATGAGCACACACATGAAATGTCTAATACGGCACATTACCAGAAGTACTTAGTTACCCTACTGTGTACAGAGCCTCTTGCTACAGTGAAACACACCGAGTTTTTTCTTATAGGAGTTTGTTGCTGTGATTCTTTTCCATTGCACTGTGTTTACACACAAAGCATGGGACCAAATTCTCATGTTACAGCTGTGCAACTCCAGGCATCACATCGCTTGATGTTTGTGAAAACAGCTGTGACAGAAAGACTTTGACCCCCATGCATTGGTTTTTTGGACTTTGTGGAATAGGAATTCAAGCATTGCAGTTAATCAAGCTGATCGCGATGTAATTAAAGACTGTTTCTGCTAATTAATGGCCAAAACTAAGGGGGGAGGGGGAACTGCCTTTTATTTCTTTCTGCTGTAATGAGTCAAGACTAAATGTATGCAGTAAATTCAACATTTGAACACTACATATCCACTATTTAACACATGTAGTATTTTTCTGATACTCAGTGTTGCCAACTGTTCATGGATGTCAGAAGTTTTAGTTTACAAAGAAGGTGAGTTTTGGCTCTCCTTTTATAACATGATTTGCTTTTTTTTTAGAAGTAATTTTTTAAGAACTTTTTTGTATGTTGTGTTGTCACATTTGATGTAAATCAAGATTTCCATGTGCAACTTGATGATTTACCATCTCTAAATGAAGCTATTATATTGAAGGTTTTTTAAACAGCACCTTGCCTGAAACATAAAAGAAAACTAGCATTTAATATATTTAAAATTAATTCTATATTTGAACACCTATTTTGGTTACCTTTAATTGAAATATTAGTAGGTTATATTTGTTACCTGAACTCAACTCCTCCTTGACCATTCCAAGCTGTGTAGATTCTGGGGTTTGCTTTGATTACGTAGGCATTACTTGCCTTTCATGAAGTCTGCATGTCTTGTACGCAGGTCTTTTATATGATTTAATTTCTATGTGCAATAACTAAAGTCAAAGGACTAGATGCACTAACGTGTAAACAGATTTAGACTTATTACACAAGATTGTCATATTGCACTTCATAAACTGTGGGTAACTACAATCTGCTTGCTTTGTTTTATTAAATAAATTTATCCCATGTCAAACAGTTATGCAGTTAAAATTTATTTGTATATAGTGCTTAGCTGCTACCTTCTGCAAGTTATTTCAAAAACTTCATTAGGAAGGCAACTTGCCATGACAACCTACTGTGCTTTCCAGTTGGATTTTTTTTAAATACACCAGAGTTCTACTTGGTGGGTTATGGCATATGGTGATTTTAGGGTTAACCAATGCTGAGACTGTTCCAGCTCTAAGAGGAAAAGCTCAAATCGAGTAACTTCACTGTAGTGAAACTAGATTTCAGTGCAGCATTTAGTATGCACAAGGAAAATGCTTTAAGAACTCTTTTCACAGGCGTAAAATGAAAAACCTTGAAATTATTACTGGGGGTTACAGAACAGAGATGCAGCATGTGCTACCCTCAGTAGCAGGTTTGGTGGTAGAAGTCTCCTCCAGCTTAAGCATTTTCTTTTGCAGTCTTCCTCAACTCAGCTGCTGCTGCATGTCCAATCCTCTCAGCAGTGCAGCTACATGTTCTTCTGTGTACCCGCTAGCCTCTCTGCCTGCAGGACAGCACAAGCACAGCTGACAGAAAAGATGGAGGCTGTGAAGTAGCTGCAGCTTCCATCACTGGGGTCAAATTCCCACTTTGTTTCAAGTTCACTTTTGCCATGTCCATAAAGGATCCCCAACACTGGATGCTAGCTAGCTCGCCTCCACCCAGGTGCCAGGCAGGAAGCCCAGGACTTTGGGCTTATTCCAAGCCTGCTTCACACAGCGAACTGCTTGAGGAAAAAACCACGCATGCAGCAGTCCAGACGGGGTTAGTCGTGCTGCACCTACCGACAGAGCCGAGCTACCTGCCTGCCCCGTCACCCTGCTATTGCCCGCTCCCACCGCCCCGCAGCGTACCGGGGCCCAGCCCGGCTCCCTCCCGCGCCGCCACCGCCCCGTCAGGCCGCGGCGCCATTTTGTGCGGTGGCGGCCGCAGCCGCCTGCTGCCCCGCGCCGGGACGAGCTGTAACTTGCTTTTAAAAGCGCCGCCCGGGTCGGGCCGAGCAGCCCCAGTTATGAACAAGCGCTTCGCTCTAGCACTGCAGCTTGGCCAGCGGCGCCGCGGGCAGGGCACCCCGCCGGGTCAAAGGCAGTGCGGGGAACAGGCGACGACGCGCGCAAGAACCAGCCGGACACGTTCATGGGGTGCACACAGCTTTATTCGCCAGGCCGCTCCCCGCCGCCGGTCACCACACGGGCCCTGCAAGACACGGAGGGAAAAGGGGAGGTTACAGACGCGGTGCGCCGCAGCCGCCCCGCGGGGCGGGCGGCAGCCTGGGCGCTCAGTATTGGGTTCGCTTCATGTACATCAGAAGTCTAACACGTGTCAAGAGACATCACCGCCGCCCGGCCTGACCCACCCGCTCGCCTCACCCGCAGCCAGCGCTCACCTCCACCCGCCGCGCCGAGAGAAAGGCCGACCCCTCGCCTCGCTCCTTTTTATAGAGCGGCCGTCGCCCCGCCCCTCCTTGTCTCTCCCAATAGGCTTCAAAGGCGGAGGCGCGTGCTGACGGCTGTGCGGCTGCGCGCGAGGGTGGGTGGGGTTGCTGCCCCGCGAGACCGAGGCGGGGGAAGTGCCGCGATGGCGGCGGGAGGCGCTGTGGGGGCCCGGGTAGCCCTGGTTAGCCCGCGCTCCCCTGGCGTGTTGGGTAGCTTTATCCGCCTTTCCAGAAATAACGGTACTCTTTTCTTTAGTAGTTTGCCGTAGCACGTTGTTGCTGTTAAGAAGTAGGGCTTAGTATTAAAAGTGTAAAAGCTTAGGCCCCGCTGGGACTTCAGAGCGGCCTACCTCAGGGGTGGTTCCTCGGCTTCTGAGGAGAGGCGCTGGGGAGCAGCAGGGCGCTCGGTAATGCTTGTCTTCTCCCTCCTGCTGCCTCAGCCTGTGTTTGATGGTTTTCCTACCTCCTGTGAGGCCATTAGGAGGCACCTGTGCTAAATAATGGCAATTTGGTAGTGGCATATGCACTGTTTGTGCAGCTGAAAATCTCCTCCCTTAATGGAGCATGGCATGAAATTCAGTTTAAAGCCAATAAAACCGTACGTGAAGAGGTAACAATACATAAAGGCTCACCAGCGAATTTTCAGACTGGAAGACAGGATGGCAGCTACGTGCTTGGGATGGCAGCTACATGCTTGACCTGACCCGAGTGGTTCTGCCCCCAGGGAAGACGGAGACTGGTGGGAAGGGAGATGCTCTCCCGTGGTATCTGCGGTGCCTGAAGCTAGCAGCTGACTGGGGGTGGCAGGGCAAAAGCAATACCCAGCTGTGTTCCCAGGGGAGGCCCTGCTTCTTACACAACATCATGTGTGCTTTTTACACAGGCACAGCTGCCTGCGTTAACTGTCGTGTGTTGTTGAGAGGACTTTCCGTACGTGTGGTAGAGGTCTAGATGTGTTCCTTGTGCGTGCTGTTGCCACGGAACGCGCAGAGCGGCACGGTAGGTGGTCGACTCGTTCTCAAATGGTGTGAATGCTTCAAATCCAAGGGCACTATAAAGAAACCCATCTGTCAGTACCAGAGAATGGAAATCGCAGTGTGGTTTGTAGCTGTAGGTGGTTTTATGTATTCAAACTTGCAGGTTAGATCATAATTATGTCTCCTGCCTGTATAATCAAAGGCACGCTTATTGAAAGAGGGAGCTGCCAGAGCTGATCTGTTATGTGCCTGTTGCGTGCTTAGGTACTCGGTGTGCTGTGCAGCTCCATTACTCGTATCAGTATTAAAAAGCAAACAATATGTAGCAAGGATGAAGTGGCTTTGTTATATAAATTGGTGCCTGAAAGGCTGGCCTTTGGCAAGCAGTGTAAATGTGCTCTCTTCTTTTTAAAGCTTCTTCCATGTGATTCACTATGTTTTGCATTTATCTGTTCAGAGGAGTTTGGGCCCGGGTTTTGGCTGAGAGAGGTGTGTTCTTTAATTTTGCATTTATTTAAGGCATCGCAAGGCATGCCAGGAGTTTTGTCAAAACAGGAGCTATGCCAGATAAACTTGTCCCGATCTGCTTTGAAAGCGAAAAATCAATAGGGAAATTATAGCGGGCCAGGGCGGTGCTGGAGGGGGTGGCCCCGGGACTGGGGGTGTCCCGGGCGGCCCCGGTGTGCTGCGGCGAACCGGCTGCTGAAGGCTGTCCGGGCAGCACCAGGCAGGAGCAGCGGGCAGAACCGGGCAGCAGCGAACAGCAGCGGGCACTACCGGGCAGCGGCACCGGGCAGCAGCGAACCGCAGCGGGCAGAACTGGGCAGAACCGGGCGGCAGCAGCGGGCAGTACCGGGCAGCAGCGAACAGCAGCGGGCACTACCGGGCAGCGGCACCGGGCAGCAGCGAACCGCAGCGGGCAGAACTGGGCAGAACCGGGCGGCAGCNCGGCGGCGTTCGCGGGGCCGAGACGCTGCCGGCTTTACTGCCGGCGGCGCCGTGTGCCCCTCTGCGCGGGCAGGGCCAGGGGCTGCGGAGCGCCGGGCGACCCGCCCCGGCAGCTGCCTACCCGCTTCTGCGCCGCACCTGGGTGCACGTAACACCGTAGCTGAAGGTGTAGCGTATCTAACAAGCCTCGGAATATAAAAATACGGTTAATTTCCCATAAAGTGATTGAGGAAAGTAGGACAAAGAAACTTTTGGACGCTGGAACGACGTAGGTGGATAGAGGAACTAGTGAGACGTGCTAGAAGACCTTTGCTCCGTCCCTTTGTAACCTCATAAGTGGTTTTATGCCTTGTTTTCTTTCTGAAGAAAAAAAAATCGTAAATATGTTGATGTCCAAATGATGAGCTACGTGCCCTGTATACTGTCCTATGGCATTTTGATAATTCTGTTTCCAGACAAAAGATAGCAACGTGCACTAAATGTACATGTGCTCGGTTGGTTCAAAAAAAGACTACAGTTCTAAACTCAAAGGTGAAGGACAAAGTGCTCAAGTCACTGCCCTACAGAACCTCTTAAGAAGTAGCCAGGTTGGTTAGAAGGTACTGCATGGAGCAATGAAAGCACAGGGAATAGTGAAACTGGTGCAAAGCAGATGGAATGCTGAGCAGATTATTTGTTTGGAGGTAATAATTTTAAACAGCTTCCTTTACAGTGGGTGCTGTCTACTATGTGTGAATGGAGATGGAAAACTAAGTCTTCAAAAATTCAGTTCTGAAAAGTGCTGTTCCTTGTAAATTCTCAGCATCAGGAGACGAAAAGGCCAGCTGGCATTTACTGTTTCCATTATACTGAAGTGTTTCCATTATACTGAAGTGTAGCAGAGGAAGGTTTTAGGTTGTGTTTTTTGATGGATTGTTCATTGTTACCTGAAAATGTTGGTGTAATATACGGGGTTATAGGTCAGGTTAAGCGAAGCTGAGGGCTTTGTTTTTCGCCTGGGATATGATCCGCTCCCCTTCTTTAAAAGTAAACACATTTAGTAGTGAAGCCGTATAATATGCCTAGTGTTGTTACTTCATTAGGAAACCAGAATAAAATTAAATGCAGGCTGTCAACGAAAAATACTTTAAGCCTTTATTGTAGAATGCTAATGTCTTTATCTTATTTTGGACTCTAAGGTTGGACTGACATCTCTTCAGGGTCCTGACAGGTTTGGGCTTCAGATTTTGCAAGGAAAACACTGATTTGCGACTCATGAAGTTTTAATAGTAATACTCAATAAGAATACTAAGAAGTATTTTTAAATACTAAAAATAGTTTTCAAATCAACAGCTTATTACTAAATTCTGTATAATTTTACTTGCATAGTCAGAAAAACCTAGACTCGGGCCCGAGTAGAATTCAGCCACTTTTCTCTCTTGATTTCTCTCTCCTCTTTGTCCCCCTGCCCTGCCATCTTACCTCAGTATCTGATCTCGGGTTCTCCATTTCTGTTTCTTTTCTCAGCTCTTAAGTAAACTGGTCTTTTTGCTTTCCAGCTGTAGTCCTCACCGTGACTTCCGAGTGGAAATCTGTTCCGCACTTCAATCCCTTTTCAGAACTAGTTTTAATTTCTGTGAACTTAGTCCCAGTCATCTCACCTGTGATTAACCCATTTAACTGGGAAGGCTTATTTAGAACTATTAATGTCACTTACGTAATAAATTCCCATGAAAAAGGCTGGCATACAATTCTTGGTATTGAGGTGACGTGAAAAACATGAGATTGCCTAAAGATTTTGCAGACTGTGTTTTCTATAGAATTATTTTAAGAGTACTGGTGATGATCTTCTGCTCTGTATCTTCTTTGTCTGATAAATGTATTCTGTGTTACTTTATATCCCAACTTTAGTAGTGTTTCTGTACAATTTACATTATATGTTCATACAAGGGCTTCCTTTCCTGTCTTTTCTTTCTAAGATGAAATGCTGTCTCTTGTTACTTAGGTGATACAGTGTATAGCTCTTGGAATTGGCCTAGCGATGTACAGGAACGTGTTATAAAAGGGTGACATCTCAGATACAGCAATGAGAAATGCAGTAGAACTGTCAGGAAATAAACAGTCACTGTAAATATTATACAGTAATGATTTACAGCTCTTTCTAGTTTGAAAAAAAAAAAACAACCCTTTTTTTGTGAGCTGTGGACATTCCAAACTGTGCCTGTTTCTCTTTTAACATGGCGTCAGTGCAACTCAAAAATAACAACCTCTCTGGGATTAAAGTGGCATTTAGAACATCGGTCTGTTCCTTCCCGCAGCCCATGGGACTGGTTTCAGTGCTCTGTTTAATGGTACACACGGGCAGCACACGCGGGCTGCTCTTGACATGGGAAAACCCCAGCCTTAGCCAGATGTCTTTTCTTCTAATGCGTTCTTTATCTCAGCACGAGGTGTTTGGCCAGTTACTGATAGGCATGAAAACCTACGTGAGACAGCAGAAGGTTTTAAAGAGGACATCTTCAATCACTATGTTAATTAACATTTATGTGGTTTATTTGAGTTGCAGATCTCCTTGGTTGCTCAAAAAAACCCAGTGTATGAGGGTTGAGGTTTTTTTTGCGGGGGTGGAATGCAAACTTGGGTTGCACACCTAAAATTATCATGGACAGCTCTGTCCTGGAGTGTAAATTCATGTGTTTATAACTCTGTCCTTCTACTCATTGGTTGCTGGTGTTCTTGTGAATATTGTAATAAGTTTTGGGTTTACAGAGAGACCCAAGTCTGATAACTTAGCTGGGAATTTATGGTGTAGAGCACCGCTCAAAGTTCAAGTCAGAGGATGGTTGGAGTGGAGCTCCCATAGTTTTCGTTTTTTCCTATTGTAGTACAAATGGGCATGTGAATGAGAAGTCGCTGGAACTGGGTTGTAGTGTTGATGATGAATAGCTAGCAAAGACGTGTTGAAATTTAGTTTAAGATTAAAAGATCTGTAGATTTGATTTCACTTTCTGAAGATACCTTTTTTTTTTTTTTGTCAGCACTCTTTCATATATTGACTTTGTTATTAGTTATACTGAAAAACTCCCTCCAATAGTTTACTGAATTTTACAAAGAGTTTCTTCATGGCATGGTTTTATTACGCATGGTGAGTTTTAGCCTCTAGCCTGGCAATGTAAGTAGAGGATAGCTGTTGAAACCAGGGTAATGAATCGTATGCTACCTGTGATGAATATGCCAGTTGCTTGCAGTGTGCACCAATGTTTACAAATATTTTGATTTGCATCCTGATTGGTTTACCGATTGTGGTTCAAGTAGGATAAATTATGGTATAGGCATTCTTTTATTGGGAGGAAAGTGTCTGGTGCTGTTAATGCTGAAGTTGTTTTTCCGTAGTTTTTTAGTAAAATGCAAATGTACAGCCTGATGTATGTTAAGCTAATTATGGAGCGAGGATTGTAGAATTTTTTCCTGGTGTGATTATGTATCTTGTTGACTTTTTTGTTTGGTAAGCCAGGCGTTACCAAAGAAATTGTGAGGATGTAAATTATAGTTAGCAAACCATCCATCCTTTATCATCCATCAGACCTTCCAAATTAAGTTCAGTGCATGTGTGTGCCTACTTAAGACTGAGAAAATTATTACTTGGTAACACATGGCACTGTGATTTGTTTACCAGTGAGCACTCAAGTATTTCTGTGAAACCAGTAACACTTCTCAAGAGTCAGCGACACACCATCACACATCCAGTGTCACTATGAAGTGTGTTCCTGTTCTTTATTCATACTTGAAGAACCTCTTGTGGTATCACCCCCACAGCAAAACATATTTCTAGGTTACAGAACAATAACCTCAAGGCCTGGTTTTCTTTCTGTCTGCTCTTTCCACTGACTTCAGTGGGATTTGTGCACACTCAGTGACCTGCATTTCCAAAGTACTGTTTTTAAGCAGGTAAATTAATGGAAGAAATTATTCCTGTGGGGATCTGTTTTCTTCTAACACAATAGTACAAAGTAGGGCATTGCTCTGCTAACCCTTAAAAAAATTTGAAATGTTGCGGTGAAGATAATATCGGTTTTGACACTGAACTGTACCATAGACATACACAAACCCACCAGAACTTGTTCTACAGCTTTTGTTGACCTTCGTTTGACTCCGTGGGTCCTTCAGAATTGTTTTGAGTCATATTGTTACTTTGATTTCTAAAACATTTTATCTAAAGATGTGGTAGATCTGGACTGGGGGAAGATTCTTATGCTAAGGTTAATTAGTATTTATAAAGGGCATTTCTATTTCTATTTATAAAATGCTATTTCTATTAGATAGTATATTTCTATTCTAGCTTAAAAATGCTATTTTCTATTTAGTCCCGAATTTTAGGTTATTAGGGATTATTAGCAGTGAGCGCTTTAGAGCATTTGTCAAAGTTTAACTTAGTGAGAGCTTGAAACTTATTCAAAATTGTGTTTTGAATTAAATTATTAAAAATTAATTCTAAAGCAGCCCTCAAATAATTTCAAAATATTGTACATCCTTTGCTTAACGTCGCTGTTGAGGTGGAAGATTTTTATGAGTACAGGCTGTCAAGGAAGCTCTCACTGAATTCCAAAGAGGGTGAATATTAAAATAGACATTATTGCAGCTTCAGATAAAATAAAGTAAGACCCAAACCAGGTTTTCCTTCTGTCTCATTTTCTCTGTTCACTAAATTAAGTTCTTTTTGCTTAGCTGTTTCCTGTTCTGACATATTTTTCTTGTATTCAATTGCTGTATCTCCTCAGAAATAAAATTGCAGTATGCAATAAAAATCTCTTTCAAGAATTTGCATTGCATCACAACAGTTGAGACCCCACCCCTGCAGGGAGGACAATATCTGTGCGTACCAGTATTTTTAAAGAGTCTGTCTCAGGACTGAGATTATTGTGGGTTCTTTTGTGGTGGAGAATGCTTTCACATACTTCACACAAAAATGAATACAAGTTTGGTTTGTACAGACAGAGTTTTATAATTTTCACAGCTTTTCATAACAGTGCTAATTCCAGGCTTTAATCAATTAATTATAAAGCTTTGTGTTCAAAATAAAGCCTGCTGAGTATTTTTCAACCTTAGTACTGCAGCCTCGAGCCACTGATAAAAGTCACTAATAAAATCAAGAAGTGGTGTTTTTTATTTCTGAGTCTGGGTGAAACACAGGTAATTATTCAAATAATCTGTTCATTTTTATGTGTATTGTTTTATACAACTTGAAAGAGTAAAACCTTGTTTCCATACTATTATACTAACTCCCTAGCCTTTTCTCCAAGTGACTGCTGCAGATACTGGTCAAAATAAATCAGCAATATTGCATTGCAAAGTCTACAGACTCATCTGTTTTTGTGGTGGTGTTTTTTTTTTTTTTCTTTTTTTAATTTAGGTCATAAGCTTCAGCATTGTCAGTGTATTACTCAGCTGGTTAATGCCAACTGCATGATGTCATATGCTTTGAAAAGTATGAATGAATGGAAAATTTTTAATATATGCTATTTTATGTATTTTATCGGTGTGCAAATACAACAATAGAAGTAAAGGAAGAGCTAATGAAATTTGCCCTATAGTCAGTCTTGCACCCAAAGGAGACGGTGTCTTTGACACACAGGGTTGCAGTGACCACATCAATGCAACTTTGATGGCTAAATATAAGCTAGCCCTTCAAAAGAAGTAAAATTTAAACACAGGCTTACGGGGGAGGTGAAGGAAAGCATTAGAAAAAAGTGGTATTAAGGGAAAGCTAGTTAGAGGGGAGAACATGAGCTTAGCAGAAGCAGTGATGCTGCCTGACTGTATTTTGAAGAAAAAAGATGCATGCATGTGGCAGAATCCGTTTGTCAGTGAAATCTGTGTGTTTCCGTGCTGAGTTTACTCCCAGTGAAACTGCTTGGGCAGTGAGCAGAAACGGGCCCAGAGCCCTCTGAAGAGAAGGTGATGCCTCTGGCTCGATAGACCCAAAAGCATCTTTCAGGGTACCGTTCCCTTGGTGCCTGCCAGTGCTGTATGCACCTGCCATCGCAGGAAGAGTTCCCATCTCCCTGTTAACCACAAAGTGGAGGTAGGCGCCAAAAGAATGGTAGCCGGGAGTGGCGCTTTTCCCCCCCAAACCAAGGATACAACACTGAAAAGCTTAAAAAAAAGCTATTGTAATTTCATGAGCTTAGTCATATCTGAGAACTTTCTAGGTCATTCTGCCTGTGGGCAAGATTCAGGTGTTCATCTGGTTTTCAGCAGAAACTTGCATGAATAACTTCTTCAGCAATGGTTTTTGTTCTTTATCGTTCAGCTTGTAAGTGATCTGGAGGGTAGATGTACAGATGTAAGTTTTCTTACTCCTCTGACTGCAGAATGTGCAGAGGAACTTTTTGCACATTAGTACTTTCTGTTTGATGCCAAGTACTAGCAACCTTCTAGAATATCAGTAATCTGGAAGATGACATTGTTTTGATGAGAGTTTCAAAGCTTACATTTAAGTCCATAATTTCTATAGCTTTGATATAGATATGTTCAGATGATAAATAGGAAAATGTTAAATCTACACATCTACAACAAGTAGTGTTCCCATAAGGTATATATTACTGCTATTTGATCCCAAATCATAATCATGGTGGTTATTTTACAGGCACATTTTTTGTGACGATGATACACGCTTTATTCAGTTCTCAATAAGAAGACAGGAAGAGAACATGCTTTGTGGAGAGTATACTGATTCTGTAAGATAAGAGATAAAAGATAAGAAAAACTTGTGCAGAGAGTAAAAGTAGCCTAGAAAAACAGTCTGTATACATGGAAGACATGGTGGATTTGCTATATGCTGTATTTTATTTGCAACTAAACTTCAACACTAGTCATTACATTCTGGGTGTCAAATTCCCACCTGGAATTTAAAGGACCTTCAGTAATTTTCACTTCCTGCCTTTAACAGGAAACTGTGTTTCACTCTAGATGCAGTTTCACTGCATGTGTTAACTAAAATGATCAGTTTAGATAATGGATGTTTTTGCTGTAACTTTTTTGACAGAAGAGCTGAGTCATTCCAGTCTTTTAAATTAAATGTTTTTGTTCATGGAGCGGGTTTAGGGTAGTTAGGTCTTCATGAAGAAACAGGTATTTCTTGTGTTCCCTGTGGTGTATAATGTACAGGATTTATACTGTATGCATTGTTGTATTGAAATATTGCCTAAAAATGTTTTCTGCCTTATCTGTGAATCTGATGGAAGAGGAATTAAATTCTCTGGAATAGGTTTTTTTTTTGTCAGTACAGCTGCTACACATTTGTTTGCTATGAGAAAACTAAAATGCGTTTGTCAAAAGTCTGAGTGAAAAACAGGTTATAAGAAGTTGTTCAAATTTTGCAGTTCATTGTGATTTCTTCTTTGAACTCACACAGATACGTCGTATGCACTTTAAATGGCCACTTGCTGTCGGGCAACTTCTGGCAGTTGAGAATGATGGTTAATTAAATGCAGTTAACCTGACGGGCACGGTTTGTTTGTGCAATTAGTTGAAGTTCAGAGCTGGACTATTCATTCACTGTCTTTGGTTCATGGTTTTTGTTTTGTTCCTATTTTGTAAGCCCAGAGCCCGCCAGACAGCTTTATGCAACTGAGGCTTTCAAGTTTTTTCATTTATTACGAAACAACTCAGGTAATATTTAAAGAAATTAAATAACCGTTACATCTTACCTAAAACTAAAGCCTGGAAATAGAGGGTTTTTTTGTGCATTAAGTATATATATTAGCTTAAAAGTAAACTGGCTTTTCAATGTTTGTGTATATAGGAGGAGAAAATTTCCTTACCTGTCATGAATCACTGTTAACCAGAATTGTTTGGCGTTTGGATTTTTTTTTTTTGTAAGATGTGTTGAGATCTTCAAGTGAAAATTAATATATTAATATATGCGAAATGTTACTGTACAAAGGTTAATTTGGAATAAATTTTGATGACAATCCATTGCTTCTTGTTTTCATCACAACATTGTTTCCAGTAAATTTTGAAATTTTTGCCCTTTCTTAATAGCTTGAAACCAGAATGATTACTAATGACTGCACGAACATCTCTGGGCTAGTAGGTGGCTATACATATACATATGTTTTTAAGGATGACTGCTGTCAGTTACATCTCAAGATCTAACCCCTATACAAAATGAGTATCAGAAGTTAGTGGGTGTTTTGTGTGTTGTCACACATTAGGGTGTTCCTCCACCGTTACTCAGGTAGGGGAGAGGTGAATTTGGTTCCACGGGAAGGATAAACAAATACACAGTTCCCTGTTCTGTTAATTCCAATTGTTTGTTGAATATTAAAACAAACCAGAAAGCTAGGATGATTGTGGTGAAATTTAATGTCCTTAATTTATGAATGACAGACTCTGAGAGATGGAGAATGAAATCAGAATTGAGCTCCACTGCAGCAGTAATGCCATAAAAGGAATTCAGAAAGACTGAAAATAAAATCATAAACAGTATATATTACTGGAGTCACCCAAAGAAGTAGTAACTCTATGGAGAAAATGTTCTAAGATATGGAGGAATTCCTAATAGTTGTTCCGACTGCTGGTACCCTGTTGAATTTAGAAGTTTTTTCATGCTTAAATAGCTTATATGTTGTGAGATCAGTTCAATCTGCAAGTCTTCTAACTTTCTGAGCTCGAAAGCAGTTTGGTCTGCAAAGGGAAAGAAACCGGCTCAAACACAGATTTTTTTCAGCCTCCTGGTATTCCTTGAACTGGTATCCTTTTGGGGCCACATCACAGCCCACTCACAAAATATTCATATCATAACTCCACATTTGCACTTCTGTCATTCATTGCTTCACACCAGTGAGAATAATGAGGGAATTTGTCAGTCTGATGCGAGACAACATCTTAGAAGTGATGAGCACTGACATTGCTCAGTTAGTGCCCCACTTGCTCATTCGTGTCCCAGGTTAGGAAGATGAGTTACTATAATTCTTAGATTATTACAGTGTTGTACAGGAAGCAGCTCTTTGTTTGCAAAAAAGCTGTATCTTTTGCATAAAAGCTGCTATGAAGATACCTAGAATGCAACCCCAAGCTTCCCTCCTTCCTGTTTTTGGTCAAAGATAGTTTTATGCAGGCAGCCAGGCAATGACAGATTTAAAAAGTAAATCTTCTGGAGGAGGCAGATTGAGTCTCACAATTAGATGGCTTTCAGCCCCAAATAGCTGTGATAATGGAGTGTGGGTTGTGTCTTCCCCTTCTGGTTGCAGAATCAGTGGATCTGGCTTGCTAAATGCTTATTTAAGGAAGATGGGAAGACTGGACTAGACAATTATAAATACACTACACCATCCTAAGTTGTTTTGGGAGTTCACGTGCAAAAAGACTTAAAGGGCAAAGTTTTAATTAATTACTTTGATACAGTGGCTATAGTAGCTTGCTTTAACAAAAGTAATAATACAAAAGAATGAGGACTCATAACTCTACAATACAGCTTCTCTTTGCTCTTATGTACAAATCGGGTCATTAGGCTAGAAAGATACTCTTAAGTTCAGTTCTGATTAGTAACATCTTGAGCTGCATATTTTATAGGGCAGCATGAGAGGAACTGTTATTCAATGCCCCTGTTTGAACAAACATTGCAAAGTTTGATTCCAGGTGCAGCAGTAAATATTTTATTTAAGTGCAGGTGTCTGTGCAGCCTGCATAATTTAACTGCATCAGATAATGAAAATTATGTGTTAAGATACATCTTTTTTTCTGGACTTCCAGCTGTTATTTCTCATCTATGGTTCGTGTATTGTTGATTTGTACTTTCATTTTTTCTGCACTGTGTGTTTTACAATTGTCTGCTCCAGCTGTTTTCATTATGACTGCAAAGAAACATGTATAATATTTGTAGGTGTGACCTGAAAGTTGGCTAGTTATTACTTTATTATATTGTCCTTTTAGCTTTATGCTTTTCCTGTAAGTCTAATGCTTTAGTTGAGTTGCACTAAAAATGCATAGTTTTCTGAAGAAAGTTACTCATACACCCATGCGTTTTAATTTGGCAATTGTGTATTTTGCTTTGTAATAATTCTAATGTGACTGATAATTGTTTAAGTCATTGAAGACATTATTAATTATGTAAAATGCATACACTTTCATTTCATGAACCATGGTAGAAGAACTGTAGTTATATTTATAGAAGAACTGTATTTAACTGTGAAACTTCCTAAATGTGGCAGGTGGCACGCAGATGAGCAATGCCGGTACAGTGTACAAATGACAAGTTACTTGAGCGATAACTTGAGACTTGGTAAATGGAAACAGGTCAGTCATAGGGTGTAGGGAACATCTTTAGACAGGAAGAGAAGAGCAGACATTAAATTAACATGTTCTTTCTGCTTTGTGCGATGAAACAATTTGGACTTAGCCTCCCTGTTCCCAGGACAACTACATAGTTCTGAGACTTGATGTTTGTACGATGCCCTTTTAACAAAATTACATGCTCTGCAATAGCCAGGCTCAGAAGCTGCTTGTGCTATAGGAGTAACAGCAAGCACCAAACAGTTCTGTACCCATACACGTAAATAAGGAGTGATGTCCCCAGTGGCAGAACAATTAGAACGTCAGATTAAGGTTTGCATCTT
>VZTL01009498.1:0-19376 GCA_013400535.1 Scopus umbretta
GTCATAGGAGCCATCCCACCACGACTCTGCAATGCCATCAGGATCACAGCCCTGCAGGCATGTGCATGTCTCTAACTCCTCTTGTTTATTCCCCATACTATGTGTATTTGCATAAAGGCATTGAAGGTGGTCACCCTGATGAAGCTGACTTACTGGCTGGAATTCCTTTGTGCTGCTCTTCAGGTGCTCTCCTGCTGACCTGTGATCCTTCTCCAGGCTCTGGGCATCTATTGCTGGCACTGGCACCAAATTGGTAGGAGTGGGATGGATTGAGGTTCCCCTCCCCCAGCAACTTTAGTTTAAAGCCTTCTTCACCAGCTTGGCAAGCCTATGAACAAAGATGCTCTTCCCCTTCTCTGACAGATGGACCTTATCAGCTCCCCCTCTAGACCAGGTTTCTCAAAGCGAGTCCCATGGTCTAAGTAGTTGAACCCCTGGCTGTAGGAAGAAACAGCAAATTGCAATTTAAAATATTTGAAGAAAGGGTTAACCAGCATCACTCTGCCCGAGTGGCACATTCCTCCAGCAGTAATCTCTTCTATTTTTAAGAGATTAAAAACTAAGAAAGTACAGCAGCGTCTGGCCCCTAATTTGCAGAAATAACAAATCAAATGCCTTAAAATTGGTAATTTGGTAGATTAAATTATCAAAGCCTAGTCTGTTGGTGTCCACATCTGACAGTGCTTTGATCTTGTTTATATCTTAGAAATTGTTTCATGGACTAACTTTGTTGATTATCTTCAAACTGTGACAGGTTTTATTCCATCAGCAACTCGGTTGCCTTCTGAGCAACAGTCTGCTCTTTAAAGTGCAAATTAAGAACCAGAGAAGAGAAGAAGGGATGGAGTTGTTTGAAGGAGCTGCTGGATGTCAACAGAGGTCAGCACTTTGGTTTTTATTCTTAACTACATATGTACAAATGACCTAATGCAATCCAAAATTAAAAGTTACAACCAAGGGAGGAGGAACAGTGTTTCAGCATCCTGAGCAGCAGATGATGGATCTGGCCACACCAGCCCCAGCTACTGGGACACTTTGTGGAGGAGATGATAGAAGCCACAACAGATTCCCTCCTGGAAAGCCTACACCAGTGAGATATGCCAGTGACCAGGAGGAGAGGCCAACCTATTCTTTTGCTAAAATACATAGTATCACATGCAACTGGGGAAACACTAAGCAGAATAGAGCTTTTAAAAGTGGCAGTGCATTGCCCATTCAGATATCAAATGAGCTGGCTATAACCCAGGAAATGCAGGGAAATGCAGCTTATTCCACTTCCAGTTCTTCTGGGAGTAGAAGAGGTTAGGAGAGGCAGCTATCAGCTGGTGACTGCTGCAGCTGGCTCTATTTTTGTGGGAGCTGCCACTGCACAAACTACTATGCTAGTCCTGCAAGAGAGATGCTAACCCAGGGCTCTCTTCAAGGCTCTCTCCGTCAAGCCGGCAAGGCTTGCCCACAAGCCATGGCTGCCTGGTGCAGCTGGTCCGCCCTGGTGCCCAGCCTCTGCTATACCAAACAACTGTCGGGGCTGCCTTGGGCAGCTGCCTGTGATAAGCTCTGCACGGCAGGGCTGCGGGGTGCTGGCGCTTGCCCACTCCCCAGAAAGTGAGCCTGTCTAAATTAATGTGCTCCAACTGTGACGAGCAGCCAGTATTAGCCTGGCTTTTTGAACTAGCCCCAACGCCACAGAAAGACTGAATCTTTATTTTAACAAGATTATTATGGTTTCCTAGGCAATCCAATGCATACAAACAATGGAACTAAGAAAACATTGGATGAAGACATATCACTTCAATTCCCACATACTGCAAAGTATTACTTGCTCTGGGGAACTCTGTGGGGAAGACGAGAATGCTTCAAAAAAAAAAACTTAACCCTGAAGAAATGAGCTGGAAACTTAAAGTCTGACCAGCGTGAACATGTTAGAAACTGTGCAGCTGACACATAATCTCCAGCCTTACCTAGTAAGATACTTTACCTCTAAGCCAAGGTTTTGCCCAAACCACGTGAAAACTTGCTTACAGACATAGCGACAATTTACATACATACACCTCTATCTTAAGAAACATGATTCTGCACTTGAGGGCCTGCTATATGATTTTTAAAGAGGCTTAACATTAACTTTATTGTTGTTATTCTTTGTGTTACCATGCTTCAACTCAGGAATAGCTAGAGTCAACTTCAAATTATTAATCAAATAAACATACACAGAGGTCCTAAGAGCACAATGCCAAAAGCCAGCAGGCAGTTCAGTAAAGGAGTATGAATTTGTCCAGAGCTGAAATTCAAATGAGATTTACTCTTTCATAAAACCCAAACAGTTCCTCCATCCCAGACTTTGCATGAACTGATTGAGTTAAAAATATCTGACTTTTACGCCAAACCCGACAAATTTCTATGCTTGACACTCCTCCTCTTCTACTCAATCCTGCAAGCCAGTGTTCCTGGGGAGGAGTCACAAATAAGCATCACAGCCTGATAAAGCAACACATTTGCTGCTCAGAGGGGTTTCCTCCTCTGCAACAGAACCAGCAAAACATGGTTAGCAGCATTCAACAAGCTGCTTCTGTGCAAATATCCAGGAAAATTTTAGCATAGTCCACTTAGACAGAAAACTCTCAGTCTTATTTTTAGCCACCCATCACCTATTGGGAACTTTGGTCCCACCTAACACTCAAGAAGCACAAAGAGATTCAGTTGAGTCACACTGAGACTCTCTCTCCTACCTGATAAAAATGGCAAAGACACAGACTTGCAAAGAAAACCAGGGAGCTCCTCTTCCATGGAGGTGAAATCTGCCAGTCCCATAGAGAAAATGGCCTGACTCAGTCTGACTTGTGGGATTCAGCTGTGCTTTACCAGCTCCATCCTGTGCAGCTTCCTGCTCCTACTAAAAAACAGTGACACCCAGAGCGCAGTATCTGCTAACGCATGCTGTACACCAATGCTTCATGCTGCAGTACAACATAACTGGTTGTTAAGCCAGGAAAATGAGAATTGCCTTCCTGGGGTTTTGATGGGGCCCACTCAATGCACTCATTCTACTTAGTGCTGCTGTCTTGTACATGAGCTAACCACAAGCTGCTGATAAAGAATTTACATAGCTTTGGTAGAGTAGATTGCTCATCAATTTAATAGCTCCACTCAATTTTCTTAATAAACCTCAGGAGACATCTTCTGCATTCCCTAACTGACCTAATTTACGGGGCCCAACACAGAACAATCCTTTTTTTTTTTTCTTCAAAAGCTGATGGCAGTAATAAATTGCATTTCTATGGGTGAAATCAATGCATCACCGAAACACTGCAATGCTGCTTAGAGAAGAAAAGCTTCAAAGAACACCAGCTCATATAGACCAAACCCCACAGGGCTCAGCAGCTCTTGGAAAGGAGAAGCACCTATTTCCCTGCTAAACAGGTTTGCCTCTATATATCTCCTTCATGTAGAAGCTGACGTGGTATAAGTTGGAGATCCTACGGCATATTTCATAAAGAGCAAGGATCTCTTGGATCAGGCTTGCAACCAGTCCTCCCTGCTGTATTGGTAACACGGTTTGAATGCCTAAGGCTGTGCAGGAACTGAAACCATTAGAGCTCATACGCTTGCCTCCAAAGCTGTAAAAGCAAGATCTTTCAGAGCATTACGTTACCCTTGTCTTGCAACACAAGTCCCTTAGAGCCAGCCTGTATCATGAACTAATCTGGATTCTAGGAAGCAAGGCATCTCTGAGAAGAAGCTGTTATCAACAAAGTGCATGCCCCCACTTGCATGATGCTTCCACAGCTGGAGAGACCCTGAGACCAAAAGTGCCTGTGGGTCATCTAGGTTGACCAAGATTTTTTCATGTCAGAGACAACTAAATTTCATCACTTGCATCACAGAAGTGCTGTAATCTTCTGGAAGACAGGCAAAATGCAAGTTATCTAAAAAATAGACTCCATTGCTCCTCTCAGAAATATGTTCCAACAGTTAACCTTTCTGGGTGCTAGAATATGTGCCTTAGTTTACATCAAACTGATTTTAGCACTCAGCTTGCCTGCGAGCAAACTGCGAATGTAACAAAAGTAGGAGCCTAAGACAGCTGAATGTCTCAACCAATCTCATTGAAAGACGTTGGGTAGGAGAAGCTCTAGTGGAGAAATTTTTGTCCAGGAGTTTAGCAGAAAGCATAGAGTTTCTTTCTCTTTAAGAATCCAGTGGAATATTTTGGACATCAGTGGCAGAGGTGAGGGTCACGATCATACTCTGAAGCAACCCTGTCTGAAACACTTGGGCATCCAGGATGAACTGAAGGAAGGCATGTTTTGCACAGGCACCCACGTAATTACTCTCACGCGCGGTATCAGCACTTTTAAAATCATACAAATCTTACAAAAATATCAGTGCTGCTGTGATTGCTCCCTGTCTTTCAGATGAGCTTTTGCCACAAGGGCCTTTAGGGCCGAGGACTGTCTCTTTGTCCCATATTTATACAGCACCTACTAACTTTGAATTGAAGCTTCGATAGATGCTGTATCTGTATCTCTCTGTACAGGCACTTCTTCAGTCCTGTTGCTACAGAGTCTCTCAGAAACAGAATGAATGTTTACTCAATTATATTTGTTTTCTCTGGAAGGATTTTTTTTTTTTAAACCCATGTGCTTTTAGTTTCTTGATGCCAAGAAATGGAAAAAAAAAAGAACCTTGGCAAATGGTGCCAAAGAATGGCTGAAATGCATTTCTTCATCCTACACCTCTTCAACAGTTCTTTACACTTCCAAACAAGCCCCCTTTCTGTCTAAGACTTTCTGTCAGAGCACTGATGCCTGTGGTCATTACAGAAATATTCACAGTGCTGCAGCCTGCCACAGCTGATGACAGCTCTATAATCTAGGTGCAACTGGATATGTTGCCATGCTTAAGTCAGCTGGTTTGTGTTGGAGGTTTCAGCGTGGCATGCCTTCAAGCTGATGTAATCCTCCATGTTTTGTCTGAAAAGTGTGGCTTTTTGTCAAGTTCCTCTGAGCCCAGTGAAAGAAACCTATATTTTTCAGGCCCTTCTTGGCCGCAGTGATAGTTGGTGGGAGGCTGCCACATGCAATTCAGAAGCTTGGGCTCATCCCTGGGCAGCATGCAGAGAGCTTGCCTGCAGAAAGCCGACTTTCAGCTGCAACCAACCCAAATTACTGCCTGGCTTTTTTAAAAAAGAGATTCAGCCATTCAGAAGCAATAGAGATTTGCCAACCCAAACTAAGTCCCTCCAACAAATTAACTCCCATTTGTTTATTACCGAATATTTACCACCTTGTAGTACCGTGAAAAGCTGAAACATATTCCACTTGGGGAAACTGCCAGGGGCTGTTTTGCCAAGAAAAGCCAACACAGATATTCCATTCTTGCTGATGCCACGGGGGCCACCCCTCCCAATCTGTGCCCTTTTTTATAAAACCAAAACCCTCAAATGCCATCAGTCTTTTCTATTTGCAGCCACTGATTGCACGCTGTCCTTGCCCTGCCAGACTCTGTGGTTTCCTCTGACATTAGTGGATTTTCAATGCCATTTTGTCAGCAGGCATAGAGAGAAGCTAACACTCTTTGTCTTCTCCCCGGTGAACAGGTACAAGACCCGCTACATTAACTCAGATTTTCACTGGCTGTGCCCAACACTGCTGCTGCCTGTGAGCTGCAGAGAGGCAAGTTTGTAGGCTCTGCTTGCCCACTCCAAAGGATAAAGGCGTTAGAAAGGAGTGATGCTGGGCTAGTTTGGGAAGGCACCAGAGCACTGTAAGCCTGCGAGATGGAGGGTGTCAGGGAAGTACACGATTATCAGGGTATTGCAAACCAGTGATTTTTCAGTTTCTGTTTAGGGGGAAAATGGGCTTCTATGTAACATTTGTACGCTCCAGTGTCGGTGGCTTGGGGACCGGCCCATGGCTACCCTGAATAGAAAATGGAAAATGAAAGGCCATTCCCTTTTGAAACCTCATAAATGACAGCAAATCAAAGTAAGAACAGCTTTGTCTCCTCTTGCTACAGGCAGGTCTGAACAAAGTAGTAGGATTCTCTGTAATTAATTGCTACTGTATCCAAAACAGCAAATCAACCATTTTCATCTGTTACCTATGCATGCTTCTGTCAAGGGAAATGTAAATTTAGAGTTGGATGAGAATCACTTTCGAGGACTGGGCAACAGCACTGGAAATTATTTATTCCTTTACCCTACTTTTTAAAGGTACCTTTATTCAATTTTAACACTCAGCTACAATTTTTCCATATAACATTGGATAAGTCATGCAAATTACCACCTTACTGATATGGCATTACTAGCAATCAGCTCATAAATCAGAAAGGCTTGGCTTTTTCTTACTAGGTCACTACTACAGAAGACTGTTTCAGAAGGCAAGTAGTGGAGTAACCTGTACAAAAAGGTTTTTTTAGGGCTGACTTAAGACCCAGCAAACAAAAGTAGAGATGACAGTAGCTAAAGGCGGACAGCAAGCTTCCTGTATATCTTTTTTGCATCAGGCAGATTATTGATTATACAATACACACTACAACCCTATAATGGAGCCACTCCAAAATCTTGGTTACGAACACTAAAATGCTTCCCAAGCGCTGCCCTTTCATACCTAGTCACATTGCATTTCACAATCTAGCATGGTAGGCAAAGTTAAAAAAAAAAAGCAACTGAAAATAGCAAAATGTTAATTTCAGCTATTGTTTTATGTATCAGCAATAATTTATCCATGACCTGACATAGCTTCCTTGAGATCTTCAGCCCACCTGTTTGTGACCGTGCACGTGTAATGCATGCTCAGCTACAGTGTCGCCCACAGCACGCACCGCTGCCGCCAGCACTCCTCCTTGACCCGTTTCCCTATAACAGAACTTGATGCTTTTGACAGGTCTACCGTAACTATCTATGCAAAGCAAAAACTGGTGAGCCAGGAATAAAAGCTGCCTGGTGAAGGGGAAAAAGAGAATGACTGAGAACCTACCCAGATATCCTTCACATACAAAGGTGCAAGAGTAGGTTGGCTAAGGTGAGTCTTACAGCAGGGGGGCAGCGGTAAAATTACAGTCCCAGTGCTGGCCTTGCTGGGGATGCTCAATGAGTTTTGTGCAAATACAGAAAGATTTGGCCATATCAATATTTAATTTTGAGTTGTATTTCCCAACATAGTATATGCTTTTGTGTTGTTTCTTCTCTTTTAAACTTCATGTACATCATGCTGTTTGGTTTACTTGCCTATATACATGCACATAGATACAAAGAGCTAAGTAATCAAAGTATTTGGGCTTTAAGAGCCAGGATTTGGGGCTGCTTACATACATAATGTACATGTTACATTCAAAGCCATGACTAAAGCATTGTGGTAACCTTCAGAAGAGCCTTCAGGTGATGATGCATAATTAAGGAGCTTGCTAAGCCTAAAGCTACCGAGAAAAACAAGTTAAAGTAAAAACAAAACAAAAACAACCCCTTGTTATACTTAAATCTAGTATTAGACACCTGTTGTGGGAGATTTATAAAATGCCCTTAAAGCAAGTGATTCATAAGCCATAGGCAAGTGACAGACAGATAAAAAACAGAACAAAATAAGCTCATGTGAAGCCTGGCAGTGTGCTGGTGAGCCTCACACAAAGTACCAGTCCTGCTATCCTGACACACCCTCCATGCTCCTTAAAAATGGCATGACTCAAAAATCAAACCACAAAAACATGTTTCATAAGAAATAATGTGTGATGGCAAGTTGCCTACAGCAATATTTAGTATTTTTTCTTCTGTCAGCAGGAAATCTGGAATTTGCTCCCTTGCCAGATGTACACTGTCCATACTGAAAGCCAAGGGCATGCAAGGCTGCATAGTAGGGAATAACACTTCTCGGTCGGTTTCATTAAAGTTATTTACTTTTCACAGTATTTAATATAATTCAGCTTGTGCATCAGACTTCTCTTCAGAACTCATCCCCTGTACCCAGCTGAGAAAACTAATTATAGCTAAACATTTAAAAAAGCTTCCTAGGAGTGTAACAGATGATCAGTGAGGTCTAAACCTCAGGAACACTTCTGTGCATGCGAGTCTTCCCATGTCAACTCAGATCTTTTAATTTTTCGGAGATGTTCTGGGATTTGAGCTTTTACTTAAGCCAACATTTTCCATTCTCAACCATTCAAAACAGTTTTTTATAATTAAACCCAACTGATGCCACAGTGGGAACCACTTGGATGATGAGCTGCTATACAAGTCAGTCTGTCAAGACAAATCAGTTTGTTATATATCAACTTAGAAAAATAAACTCTACATTCATGGTAGAGCCCATTTAAGTTAACAGCAGATCACGGATACTTCCCTTAGCACAGTGCACACCCTCAAGATAAGGTTATTTTTTTCAGCAAAATCAGATTCGTAGTTGCTGCACAGAAAAAAAAAAGCCAAAGGAAAATGTTCAACCTGCCCTTAGAAATGAACAAAACCCTTATGTAAAGCCAAGTGCTGCTGCACACGTGCACTCTGCTGAATGCATGCTAACTGTATTGGCACTGCACACACTGTCTTACGTAAAGGCCTACATAAAGGTAGAATGAAATATTAACCAAATCACAATGAAGGCCCTTTATGAATGTCAAGAAAGGGAGGAAATGCAACAGTTGTAGAAGAAAGTATAATATGTTGAATGAAACAAGCCACAGCTAGCTACTCAGCATTTTTTTGTGAAAAGGCAGGCCGTATTCGCGGCTAGGGGTCTGAAAGCCCTCCAAAAGAAGTGCTCCTACTGACTTCGGTGGGATTTTGGATCACATCCAGCAGATCCTGAATGCTGTCCATTATCCTATGAGGGATGTGAATATACACCATCATTAACACTCAAAATGTCACCTTTTAAAAACTTTATAAACACACAAATATAGAGGAATAAAAAAGGAGGAGATGTGCAAGAGGAACTGCTGAAGGCAAAATCAAGGTTAAAAAAAGGCAAACAAACAAATCATTAACGCTTTTAAGACTGATTATGTAATTTGGTGATGGGGAACACATCTCAGAGGCAGATGGAAGCCTGAGCTGTGGCTTCAGGTTCCCACACCCTCAGACACTGAAATTCAACCACCGGCTTCCTGGTTTGCACAGAAACCTATTCAAAAGTTCGGGTTCAGAAAAATCAGCAGAAAAATCACCGCTTGTTGCCCGTTTATCCAAACACATCCACACTGCATTCCTTATGTTGTTTGTATTTGTTCTTCCTACTTGCTCTTTTGAGATCACTGTGTTTCTGCATCCAGATGAAGTGCGATACGACAAGCTGACACAACAGCCATACGAGCGTTATCCCATTTCTAACTCTCAAGACTTGCTTGTGTTTAGTTTGATTAGGGACTGGGGATGGATTCTTATTTTGTTTAAATTGTTTTTCCTTCTTCTTACTTGAAATTTTCTCTTGACATTGCAAACAGTGTTTTAGGCAGGCAGGTAATTAGACACTCGTTAAAATAACTAATTAGCATAGCACTAAAAATATGAGAATTTTATCCAGTGCCTTAAGGGCTAGGGTCTTCAGAGGGAAAAAAGTTGATCTGAACCAGAGGCCTAACAGAAAACCAGGGCCTTTAACAGTGTCTCAAATGAGGCCTAAGCTGCAATTGATGTACCAGAATTATAACATCTTCTGTGGTCACCAGCAGATGTTATTGCGCAACTTCAAAGCTAAGAACTAAGTACAGAAGAAAATAAATAATTCTTCTGTACTAAGAAAGGGATTAGCACATCACAGCAAAGTCTGCAAAATAAATATCTAACTTCTAATTGTAGCTCTCAGCATTCTAATTACTTCTTCACCTGCCACACGCACACAACCCCCTTTTGCTGAAGACTGCAGGATGGGTCTGTGCTCACCGACTTAGGGCACATTAAGTTGTACAATCTTATTACATGTGCACTGATTACAGCAACAGCAACTGTGCTGCAGAGATGATGTTTACAGAGCCAGTTCAGTTCTCATCATGGGCAGGCAGACAGGGCAGACTCACAAGCCCTTGTTATTTAAAAATTTAAAAAGAATGCAGAGCTTTGCCCTTCATGTAGAGGATGAGACTTTTTCTGTCAGATAGTTTTCAACATCATTGCAAATAACTGCTTTCATAAAACTGCAGAGACTGCATTTATGATCTGATATAAAAATCAACAGATGACTGTTAAGTTATTATAATGAATAACTTGTTTGACGGGATTACATTCATTACTGTAAGTGATTTACATCCTACAAATCAGTTCTTTGGGGATTTACTTTAGTTTTCCTTTGGCTGGCCGTGATACTCATTCTGTTCCTGCTATTTTGGAGATGAAAGTTTGGAACATCTCACATACATAGAATGCATAAATATTACGAGACAGGCTGAGAAAAGCTGTCCTGTTTGTCAAGTGCCTTTGGCTAAAGGAAATTTTGAGCTTCTTGTACCATCTGTGTCTGCATCCCCACACGCTCACTACATTCAGCCCTGTTTGTGCAGTTCCAGCCTCAGAGCCAGGTGGCCCGGCCAGGTGCAGCTTGGTGGATCTCAGCGGAGCATGGTTGATTCGTATTAGGCGAGAATCTTGCGTCTTACACTAGGAATCGTTTCTGTAACTTTATTCATATGGTGCAGTGCCGGAAGAAGGATCACAATGACCTGAAAACAGCCTACTACTGTGTCAGTGGAGGAAAGGAAATGCACTAGAAACGTGGCAGCCTGGAACAGAGCAAGGATGAGTTTAATGTGTCCAGAACCCGCTGCCTGCAGTGCCAGAGAAGGAAAATACAGGCTAGACTGGACCTGAAGTCATGCAAAAGCATTACACACAGAACCCATGGTCTTGTTTGATTTACAGTCAAGCTAAATCAAAGGGGAAAGGTACCTGTAAAGTCTGGATAAGCAAAATTTGATGTGGTGCAGAACACAGAATCAAAATCACACAGAAAATAATGCCAAGGGAAAGACACCTGGAAACAGAGCACGAGTCCATTACAGTTCTAAAGGCTCCAGGTCCCTCTCTGTAATTAAGACTTGTCTCCAGCTGAAGTCACCCTCAGTCTACAGAATGTAATGGGGAGAGATGAACGAGTAAAAACCATCTAATGTGTGAAAGGTTGCAAGACTGAGTCCTAACACCTGAGCTCTTCTCCCAGTAACTCCCAGCTAACCCTGCTGCACGAACCCAGCTTCGTGCGCTCCAGCCTCCTTATCAGGAATGCAAGCCAGCTGACTTTAAAGTTTGGATGATCACTGCAAGCTTTGTCCTGCCGTCATCCCTTTCACTGTGTCTTGGATTTCAGTATAAACCTCACGTACGCAGATGCAAAGGCAGAATTTTGAGTGGTATCTCTTCTGCCTCTGAAAGCCTCTCAGGAATGGAAGTACTGTTCCCAGAAGGTGCAGAGAAGGATACGAAACGCAGTGTTAGCCAGCTTGGATACATAAAGCGTGATGTAACTGTGTATCAATGTTATATGGTAGAAAGGGTATTATACTTTGAAATGAAAGCCTTCAAAAGTAAAGACTGGAGGGGTAAGAACTGATAACAAACTCTGAGGAAGTTTTACCTTGAAATTAGCCCTTTGGGAACCATAAGGATGAAACAGGATCAAGTTGAAGGAGAACTGCACTATCTTGGCAAACCAACCATGACCAAATTGCTTTGGATGAGTGAGGGAGGGTTGCAAACGCCTGCTGGGCCCTGCATGCTATGCTGGGTCTCTGATGGGAAGTTAAAATAACAGCAGGTGCTTTAGATAAAATCCCTCCCTGCTGCCCAGAGTGAATCCTACTGACTTCTCCACATCAGAAACCATAATATGGAAAAGATGAGCAGCATTCAGGAAAGATCTCTAGAACTTCAGAATTCCCTTACTTTTTTCCTTTTTTTTTTTCCTAAGAGCAGCTGGAATACCAAATAACTCGGGAGAGCCAGCAAAAATACTATGCTTCCAAAAATACCCTCCCAGCTGGGGTTCGGCAGACAGGCACACTTTCTGAGGGGCCACAAGCCATGTGTCCAGCTGTTGAGCAACCAGCCTTGCCATCCAGCGAGGCCTCTAAGCTTTTGGTGACCATGGTGGGAGCCTTGGCTGCTGGCAGCCAAGCAGCTCCAGGAAGCCCAAGTGTTTTGCGTGTCTGCAGCCGAACAGCTGCACTATGGCAGCTCCTGGATAATCATTCCCACCCCTCTCCTGCTCCCAGAGGGGGTTGGCAACTGCTCCCTTGCCTCCATCTGGAGAAGCAGCTGGATGTGACATGCCAAAGGAAAAAATTCCAGCGGGGCAAAAATAAAAATCTCTCAACAAGACAATTTTTATGCCAGGAAATGTTACCAACCCAAATCCCATAGGGTCTCACTAACTAGTAATTTAATTATTCTAATCCCTTTCCAAAGGCACAGTTTTTCTCCCTGAAGAATGGGCTGGTGACCGGCAGCCCTGTAGCGAAAGGAATGTCTGTGTAGTTTTTACATTCCTCTCCCTTCCCTTCCCCTCCCAATTAAAACAACTTTCCTTCGCTCCATGAGCACTTATTTTGCCCCTCAGACCACCTTTCGTACAAACTGTTCTCTCTATTTTAACCACACGCATCCCGTGCATGGCAGGACTGGTGGGGACCCGCATGGCTGTGCCTGGGCCGTGACTTGGCTCCTGGCCTGGCTTTGCCCCCGCCACCCATTTGCCCCCTGCGGTTTGCAGTGCGGTGGGCAGCGGCTTTCCCAGCTGCCGGTGTGGCCCCAGGGAGCAGCACGGGGGACCCCAGCCCCAGGGGACCTCAGCCCTGGCTGGCTGCGAGCCCAGGCAACGCACCCCAACCTGCTTTTCCCGAGCTAGAGGGAAGGCCTGACCCATCCACACTCTGCCACCTACAGCAACTTGTTCGGGCAGTAATATCTGAAAACACCCTCCACGATGGAAAGGAACAGTCAGCCACCAAAAATAACCAGGTCTTTAGCCACAAGGCTGACAGGACCCATTCTTGTTTCATGAAGCTGCACTGCCCTCTTCTTTAAAACCTGGATTCAACTCACTGCAGTTGAGGCTCCTTGGGGGAGGTTATCAGGCTTTTAAATATGAGGCTTACTCTCTAAGAAAATGAACAAACACATCAGCCCTACATTTCTTCTGGAAATGTGCATTGTTACCTTTAGCAAAAAGATATTATTTTTATTTTCAGGAAAAAGCTCCAGCGAACAGTGCTTATAACCAAAACCTATGTTATTTCTCAAACAGCCAAGAATAGTTGACTTCATCAGGGCTGGTCTTGAAACTGGATCATTTTCCCCAAAATGACCCACTATCTTTAGATAGAGATGGACAGAAGTGCCAAGAAAAGTCCTCTAAGGAGTGGAAGTGGAAAACGAACACTTGTCTAAATTACACAGACCCTAGCACCCCTGTGGGAGCTGCCCAGAGCCCTGCACCCTGCCACTGGGTACTGCGTGGCAAGCCAGCTCCCTCTGCCAACAACCCTGCCCCGGGGAGCGATACGAGACCCCTGCGAAGACCCCTGCAGTACTGAGACAGCTCAGCAGTACATCTGGTTCCCACTGCAGCATGGGCTTTAACCACTGCACAGATCAGAAAGTGTGTTGCCAGGTCAAACTAACAAGTCATACTGTGCAAGCAACAGCTTTCCTCTCCTCTCTCTGACTTCACAGGATACTTGAACCAGAAAACTGGTTTTAAGTTGGAAGTTAATGTAGAAATGTGGTGTTTAAAAACATCAAACAACTTAAAAATACAACTTTAAGCAGAGGCTTAACGTGTTGAACCATTGTACCCCTCTGCACAGGGAGAACAGCAAAGTACTTTTACTTTGGCTCTTGGCAGCTCTTCCCATGATGGACTGGTCCTTCCAGATGCAGGCTGCATGGTGGGCAAGCATTTCCCTGGTCTCTCTAACACATGTATGCTCTTATCCCCACAAAACCAGCTTTCAATGAAAACGAGGTTAGAAAAGCACTCTGATTTGTGTCAAACTCTCTCAACATTTCACCTATGTAGATGCTACCTAATGGGCAGATTCAATACTATCTGTACACAGCATATACTTTTCTTTTCTGATGCTCAATCTCCCGTCTTCATACACTGTACCTGTTTTTAGACAGACCTTTTGGTCTTGCAAATTGTTGTTTACTGGACATGTTGCTTTTATTTGTACAAACATCCCTACTCCATCTGCTCTGCTTCAGGCACATTATTAATGCAGTGGCAACCCGAAAAGCCTCCACTCCCTGCACAAAGAGCAATACAGCTTCAGTGATGAGGTTTCTGAAAGGAGCTGGCACCAGTAGGAGAAATGAGGAGTTCACCATCAGCTACGGGGTGAGCTGAAGAATAGCTTTGGGCATGAGAAGATGCCAAGGACTCACAAAAGAGTGAGTGAAAATGGAGGCTTCCCAGAGCATATGAGGCTTGGCAGAAGCAGCTGTTAATACTGGTGGTGGTTTGCAAACGTAAGTCCTGAAAGTGTAAATGAAAGGAGGGCTACAAATAGAAAAGGTTACAGGGACAAGTGCCTTGACAAACTTGGGATCCTGGAACTATAGTTAAAGGTGAACTACGTTTCCCAAACCAAATGCTTATATTCCAATTGTTCATAACATGCCCATAAAAATTTAGGAGCAGAGAGAGTGAGGACCTCAGCTAGTATACATAAGCATGCACAAGTCCATTTTGAAACTGCCTGGCAGCTGCCATGGTTGGCAAGCCCTAGCTTGCTGAGACCATGCTGACATCAATGGCCACGAATGGGAATGGTCCCAGTTTCCTGCTGATCCTCTGAGAGGCCAGCCACTGAGGATGAGCCCATGCGAGTGCACATAGAGAGACACTGACCCTCTCTCCCTCCTGACAAAATGATATCTCTGTGAGAGGAGACCTCAGAGGACTTCTTCCATGCCAGCTTCCCACCTCTCTGTGCTTTTCCAGCAGCACGAGCAATGTCGTTGCCTGCTTTGAGCAGCATGACAAAGGCAGAAGGCACATGCACAGCTTTTTCGCCAAGGGCAGCACAGGTTAATTCCCCTCTCTGAACATCCATGCAACAGCAAAGCCTCTTCAGAGACTACGGGAGAGACCAAACAGGGAATATGCCTGAGGTAATTCTGCTTGACCAAGCCTTCCTGTGTTGCTTTAGTTTTGCTTCATCATTCAACCTTCTCTGGTTTTGGAAAGTTGGAGCAAAATCAATGCAGCTGGTATTCAGCTGGACAAGCCTAAAAATATGCCTTCTCCCTACATGCGTGGAGCAGAAATTTTTGCAGCTGTATGGAACTGCTTAGATCAGAGGGTCAATCTTCAGCTTAGCTTTGCTGATGTCCAGTAACTTTGCCCACCTATGCCAGCTAAAGACTTGGTAGAAAACACATCAGACTATTGAAACACATGGCACAAATGTTCAATAGCATCCTATAAAATCAAAAGCAAATACACCAAAACAAATAATCAAATTAATAAAAATATTATATATTGGTTGGTTTTTCCTTCCACGTGCATTAAAAGTAAACCAATAGTTCCTCGAGATGACTCTTGCAGTGCATTTTTAAAGAGGTTGCAATCAAGGACGATTGATTAAAAACCCTGAATGCTGAATGTGCCCAAACACTTCCACTATCTAGCAAGACATGGTCTGGAAAGAAAACTAATCTCCTTTATTATGCCAGCCTCATGATAAGATCACAACCTTCCTTTTTGTCGAAGCTCAAGCCTATATAGGGTCATGCTGTTAAAAACCCAGTCAAATTCCGCTATCAAAGCAGGCACATCTGAACCAAATTATAGCCTCTTACAACTGAAATAGATAAGCACAAAAATAAAGCATTTTAGAAAACAGACAATTTTAAGTTGCATGTATTTTTTCTTCTCTCACTTTTATTGTTAAAAAGTCACATTTGACTTTTTTTGTTTATTTTTTTTATCCCGTATTCCAGATTGTGACACTGCAAGTAAGCCCATAATAATGGGGAATATGCATTTTCAGAAGCAGTAGATAAGGAAAGAGCTCAAAGTCCAAGTGATTGGACAGAGCATAAACTTAGAAATACAAAACTCAAGCCTGTTTGTTGTATCCAACAGCTTGATCACTATGATGGAAGTGGATTATTGACAGCTTCCTCAGCCATGCATCACTAGAGAAATCAGATAAAGCAGAATTATATCATGCTCTTGGGTTGAAAGGAGAGGGGCAGGGAAGAGAGTGACAAGCACTTAGAAAGCTCAGGAGAGGAGAAGAGATAAAGAAGACTAGACCAGAAAGAAAACAAACTGGAGGGTAAGGAAAGCAGAAGTGCTGACAGCACTAATATAGAAGCAGATGACAGGGAAGACAAGGAAGACAGTTCGTGGTGAAAGGTAGGATTTATGTATCACATTTCTGGCACCATTCCTGAACATTTCTGAGGCCACAACCTCCAGAAAGAACTGAATTTAATGTGGAGTATATTCAAAAATGCTTGTGCCCCTCTAGCTGCCTCAGCTACTGACTCCAAGGTTTCTTCTTCCCCAGCTCAGCTCTCCTGTTTGTTTGACCCTAGCTGGGCTCCCATCACAAATTAACAGGCTTGCTAGTTACAGCACAAGATGACAAACATGCTGAATGCCTTCAACCAGTGCAGCAGCTTTCATCTACCTGGAGAAACCGGTTCATTTCTTATGGGAGTAATTTAGCACTAAATGCCAACCTTTGCATTCCCACAGCTCCTCCGACACTGAAATGCATGGCAAATCTCTTCATAATTTTCAGAATGGTTTGTGCAACAAATCTTAACAGCCTGCTAAAACATGACCAGTTGCTGACGTCCCAACGGATTCATGGGAAATTTGGTTCCCCCCTTCCCTTTTCCTTAAGAAAAATAAACTTAACAACACCCCCGCCCACCCCGACATGAAGACTACATAGAGAGAAACCCCTTACAACAGCAGCCTCAAACATCAGAGGAGCATTATTACGGCCTTCTGTGTTATTACACTAGAACAACGCTTCTTTGTTAAGGCAAATGTCAGAGGCAGACACTGAACACTTCCCTCAGACCTGAGCTTTTCAATGTACAACAAGTCTCCAGTGAACAGCCTTGCCCACTTCATGTCATTGAAACGTGAGCTCCAGGGCACTTCAAATGCTAGAAGCAGCTGCCAGCCAAGCTTCAAGCACTAAACAAATGTTAGTTAAAAAAAGAAAATAAATAATCATTTTGTTATCTACAGGTACCACTGAATCATCACTTCTGAAAACCTTCCCAGAAGCTCTGAGGATCCAATGTGCAAAGCAGCCCACAGGGAAGAGCTTCACAAGCTGGAGCTGGGGCACTGTCAGTCATTCAGCAGCTTTGGCTTCCACCATCCCGACTATTTTTCTGTAAATATTGAATCGGTTGCTAAGGGATTTCACTGGACAATATGATATCACTCTGTTATTGCACCAGTGACTATATATCATCCCTTGAAAACAGAACAGTGTTGTTTAAACCCAAACTTAATTTCTTGTCATTACAGCTGTGGTGGGAAAGTCTCAAGAATCCATTTGGTGAGCCAGCTCCCTTCAGCTGCTGAGCCTGCCGATGGCACTTTCTCCAACATGAAATGCAATACCTCCCCACTACAGTGGGAAATCCTAGGGCAGTTAGGACAGAGCTTAGGATATCTTCAACAGCAAATACAATCTCTCCACTCTAAGCAAATGTACACAAGTTGATAGCAAAAGGCATGTTGTAATAATGCATCACCTCCCAAGAACAGAAGCATGTTCATGAGAAAAGCTAAATAATGGATTTTATTCCCTTAGGAAGTCTGGTTTAAGTTAATAAGTTGCGATATGGGATGGATATGCACGTTACAGACAAGAAAACGCTAGACAATTGTTTAGTTAATGATCCTTCTCAGGTACCATCCTTTTATTTGAAGGTACCTAATAATTTTCACAGGTTCTCTTCATTTTGTGAGCTTTATCACCAACTGTTTACAAAGAGTAACTGTTGCTTTCTATTACAGGTTCCAAGGAGTGCCAGTGTCTCCAGCCCCAGGAGGGAGTTTCAGTTCCCCAAGTTGCACGAGCGGGTCTGGGAAAGTTTTGGAGCTTTTCAACAGCTCACCGAAAGGCGGTGGAACAGCAGCACTAGGTAACTGCTCTCCTTTCAGGGCCAGCTACGCTGGCATAGGCACCTTTCCAAGGGAAACAGGAAGAGAGGCAAGAGCTAGTGCTTAGATTCAGACTCTATTTCAGGCTTCTGCACTATACCCACAGCCTGAGCTGCAAGAGGGTGGGGAACACTGGTCTTGGGCTGCCGTTAAGCTGCATCCCGTCCCGTGCCAACGTGCCGCTGCTGCCCGTTTCCTCGTCGCGGCGCAGCACGGGTGGTCCTGCCTGCACACAGCACCGCTGGGTTTCTCTCAACCGTTTAACCGCCTAATGCCAAGGCTCCTCAGCGGCTTTTGTCAAGCAGTGTCTCTCGATGCATAGAGAAATGCTAACACTAACGCAAATGCTCAAATGGGCACATTTAAAATTCTCTTCTGCCTCGCCCTGTTGCAAACAAACCCCTCTTTCTCAGCTGTGAGAAGGACTCACAGAGAGAAAACGGCTGAAGTATAACGATTTCAAACCACAGCCGCTCCGGGATATCAGTGATATTCGCGGAGGGCTGAAGCACATCTGTGCACATTTCTCAGGGGTTTTGCAGGGCAAAAGTACGTGAAAGTTTGCACAAGGGCTTCTTGCCAGAAGTGGAGCTTCCCCCAGCTCTCCCAGCAGAGCTGGATTCCTCTGGCAAACGCTTCCACTCCCACCCAGGGGCTGGGCTGCCCCAGCCCCAGCCCCAGCCCCCTTCCTCCTCCTCCTCCTCCTCCTCAGCAGGGCCTGGCCTGGCTGCCTTGCAGGAAAGGCAGCCCAAATACCCACAGGTAGGACTGGCTTTTTTAGAGAGTCAGCTTGGACGAGAGTATATATGGGAAGTCACAGATGACAGGTACATAATTAGTGATAAATAACCTCCTAACACGACCAGCACATTTATTCTTAATTAGCCTCTATTCACATTAAGTGAATTTATGTTACTGCTGTTATTAAAAATCTTTGCAGAGGACAATCAATATAAAGTTACGACAGCAGAATGCTAACAGGCAACGCGTTATACATGGATGCACTTTGAAAATCTCCATGCAGCGTGAAAATGACCTTCAAATAATAGCAAAACAATATCTGCATTTCCAATGGTCGTTCTTCCTAGCAAAATGGATTTTACTGTACTTTTGGGCAGATGTCTTCCCAGTCCCCCTCCCTCTAAATCATTTAATGTGATGGAGATGATTAGGATCACTGATCTGCTCAAGCAACTATGAATTTTTCTGACATCATCCTTTATGGAAAAAAACCAACCCACCACCACC
>VZTL01009501.1:0-14462 GCA_013400535.1 Scopus umbretta
GATTGGGGTTAAACCAAAACACTATCAGATGGACACCTATGCTCTGTATCCACCTTTAATTACAACCACTACCCTTTAAACAGCTCAGGTGAATGAGGCAGATTATCATCCTGCATCGAATAAGAGGCCAAGAATCAAATAAAGAAATTGATAACAGATGTGATTTTTGTAAGGCTTTACCCAGAAGCTGTTTGACAAAATTACTTCCTACAGCAACAGATGAACAAATAACCTAACTAAACTACTTTGGTTTTAAGTTTTTATTTTTCCATGGCTCAAAATGCAACCACAAGAACAGCAGGTATGAATTTAGTTTCTGACTTTTGTACAGTTTGGTAACACAGCTGATAAAAGATCTAACATTTCTTGTTTCATTAGAAGTGAAACAATTAACTTATCAAAATAAATCACTTTAGGCTTTCACTATTTTGATTACACAAAGCACTTTTTAGATTCAAATATCTGACCACAGGTTTCAAATTGAGAATATTTCACTACTGAGGCATTGTTAGGGAAATAAATGAAATTACAGAATTATTCAGAACTTGTATTATTTCTAACCAAAAATGTCTTTCTAGTGAAGTAAAAATACTTTAAGATGGGAAACTAGTTTCTGCAAAACATTCACCTAAAAATTGAAAACTTTCTTCTGAATCTTCATGGCGGAACAGAGAGATAGGCACCTGCCAGCTTCTGGGAGCTTAGATATTGGCTCTTTCTTCTTTACATGAAATTCAAAGTGTAAAGGTCAACAGAAACGTAAGAAAAAAATGCATTGATAAATTGAAAAGAAAGTTTAGAGAAGTGACAAACTATTAAAGGACTAGGAAAAATACTGCAAAACCTTGTATTTTATTTTGAAAGATTCAAGGAGCTTCATTGTCCTGGTTTCAGCTGGTTTCATTCATCTTTAAAGTTACAGAGAGGAGACAAAGTTAAGTTGTACAATCTGAAAAAAGACCCCCCATTATGTGGAAGAAAAATTCTATAATGAAGTTGTTCAGTTTAGAAATTCCAGTACCTAGGAACTAAATATAAAAGCAAGGGTACAATACAGATAAAATACATGTACTTCCTTGGTAGGTATTACACTGGAAGTTAGACTTAAGACCGTAATACATCTTTTATCAGCTGTGTGTTGAATTAATTTCCCTTCCTCCTTTCTTTTTTTTTTTTCTTAATTACAGTACTGCTTAGAAACGCTAATCACGTTAGAGTGATTATGATAGCTGCTACACAGACATAAAAAACAACACTATTTTGATGTTTGCAAATTAACGCAACAGGAAAGACAAAGATTACAATGAGATAGCAGTGAAATATCTCTCTACTGACTGGTTAAACAAAGATATCTTGGCTCACGGCCACTTTAGGGAGCTGAGAACAAGCATACCTTTCTAAGCAATAACCCCATTTTTGGTTTTGTAGGTTAATTTATGGAAAGAGTGCTATAAAATAACCAAATTCACAGAATATTGTGTATAATTAAACCTCTCTGAGGGATATGTTGAAGAGTAGTTATACAAAAGAGACACTGTTGATTGGACCTTGTTGACCAAAATGGAAGCTCCGTGTGGTCAGAATTTAGTGATTATGAGCTTTTAAAAACAGAAAACAGGTAAGATATTGTAAAAGAAATACAGTGAGAACAAAAGTGTGGTTTCATGGCAACAAATTGCAAAGAATAGTATTGACTGGGTGCAATTTTACAGACAGGACCTACATCTGTTCTGTACATAAATAATATATGCATATTAAAGACATTTTTTTGCTACTACTTATCTATATTATGCTAAACCAATGAATAGCCTACCAACTGGTTAGCTAAAATCAGTCCAGAATGCTCACTGCATATCTTACCTTAAAGAATTACTGCATAATTCCTAATCACTTGTTTGGTTTAGAGATTGATCACAGTACATAAAGAAAGAAATAAGAGAAAAATATGACATTTGTACCATAAAATAGAGATTTCTAATTAAAAACAATAGATCTATGTACCTCACAAGCAAAGCTTAGATTCCAAAATAGATAAACCCCACCCATATACATATTTTGCATACAAAAAAGTAGTATTTAAAAACTTTTAACTGTGTCTTGAACTAAAATCTTGAACCAAAAGGTCTTGAATGAGTAACTCAGGTGCTCCTGGTAATACCAGTAAAGCTATGAAATGTAAAGACAGATATATTATAAAAGAAAAAAAATGGGGAAATGTCTTGTTCTGCACTGTTAAATAGGGCTAGGGAGCTAGCTCAAGAGCTGGACCACCAGCTCTTGACAATGAGTTACTGTTAGCATGCCTCCTGGCACAGTTTTTACCCATTTTCCATTCAGGCACACAAGCAGGGTGACAGGGGAGAGCACACACGTACACCATTGATCATGGTGTATGTGCACAAGCCTGGATCAGATTTGCATCCTCCTGTTATTCACCATATTTCAGCAGTCAAGGAACCTCCGTACCCTCACACTCAAAATGCCTTTGTGTTACATGTTAGGTTACTCAAAATTCCTTTGTGTTACATGTTAGAATGTGCAACTGCCTGACTTTCATACTATAGAAAATATATGCAGGGGCTATGTTATTTCAGACAACTTAAACTAAAACCAATTAAACAGTAATTGTATTTTTAAACAAGAGGGGACCATATGGGATCCAGAGGGGAGACAAGCCAAATGCTAGGTATTAAAGATGTAACTAATCTATGCTATTTGGTCTCTAGGACAGTGGCTATTCTTTGATACTCTTAAACTTAGCAATAAACACATAACCAACAATGACAGATTAGTAGTAACACTTATTACTATCCGATGTTGAAATAACATGTTCAGCCAAAAAAATAATATCACATTTTTTTATGATTATTTCTGCCACGTCATAGTCACAGGAGTTTGGCTCGCTTTCAATACACAAAATCAGGTTCAGTTAGCATAGTTTTCTGGTGATGTCTGTCATAAAAAAAAAAAAAAAAAAAAAACCAAACCAACAACCAACCAAAAAACAAAAAAACCAACCAACCTAAAAAAAAAAACCAAAACCAACAAAACGCAACCATGAAGAATCACAGACAATATGAAGCTATGAGAGCAGTTCATTTTCCATTATTTTCTCCAGAGAATAAAAAATGTTTTCTGAGAACATTTATTAAAGATGCAAACAATACTTCAGAATGACAGTTTCAGCAGTGTGGCTTTAGGAAATAGACAGATTTACTCTCCCCTAAGTTCAGGGTGTCTTGAAAAGGCATCACAGAAAATTTAACAAGCAGCACCTAAACTCATGAAATACAAGTTCAAAATATCCAATATATGCTAATATTTTTTGTTATTTTACAGGTGACACTTTTGCAAATCACGGATATTGTATAAAACATGAGATACTCTGATCCCATACTTGCAAATACAGTATCCTCCTGCCCCCAAAAGCGTAGCTGGTGTTCCTAACAGAAAAGTCTATGTTGTCAGAAACTAGTATGACAGCTTATTGTACTTGAATTTTTATGGAGCTGGATTTAATTTAAGACATACTAGATGAATCCCATTGTAGTTAACAAAGACAAGTACTTTGGAAGGGCTTTCTAAATACCAGTGGCTGTGGCTACTCCTTTTAAATTGATTCAGTGAACATCCAATAATTTTAAGCAGTAGAGCTTTGTTTAGATATGCAAGTTTCTACTATCAAAAAAAAAAAAAAAAGACTACAAACATCAATTGAAAAACAAAATCAATAGTAACATGGGACTTATGATAGTCTACTCATTATCCAGAAAAATGAAGCACTAAGACCAGCCTCATGACTAATTGAGTTGTTGCACTGCTCAGTGTGCTTTGCCAAATCTTCCCTTACCACAGTTAAACTGGATAATTGGAATGCAAATTGAATGATCAGCTTACGAAAGCTATACATGGAAGCATTAAGCAACGCAAATCAGTATGGGTGACATGAGAGAAAACGAATTCATTTGTGAAGAAGAGCCTTCCTAAAGTAGGGGTAGAAGGTCAAGAAGTGCAGAGTCATAGACTTCTATTTTTTGCATTCGTCTACAGCCTAAAAAGATTTTGTCTGCTTCCTATTGGCTGTCAAATCCTCTGAGTAAATTAACATATTTAGATGCAGGTATGATTTCCACAGTTTATCCTAAATTCCTTTAAGGCTAGAACAATGGCAAGTACCTGCTGCACTAAAGGGAGGGGATATGAATGGGATCAGAGCTGAAGTGAAAGTATATCCCTTTGATCTTAACAAGTGATATGAGGGCCCTGAAATGAGAAATGAGCATTTTATTTCCATTCTTGATATTTTACTTGCTGTTGCTGTTTCTTTTTCCTTTTGTGAAGTTAGATTGAAATAAACCAGCTGAAGCCAATTTAAGTGTAGGCTGATGCTGGTTCTGGGGCATCTGTTCACCCTTGCTGTTGGCCAAATGTACCTGGCCTTTTCTGGTTGAAGATAAAACATTCTTTCTTTGTGACCACTGAGTTAGGAATTTCAAAAAGTCTGTATATATTACATAGTTTGATAGGTTTCAGCCATGCAGTAAAAGAATTCTGTAGTGCTTCTGGGATGTACAATTACATAAACTTACAATAAACAAACATTTGGATAAGACCAAGGCAATCTAGCATGTTTAACAGTAAAGGTTTACATTTTTTCAGAGAGCCATTATCAAAGGCTGGATTTTCAAACCAATCACACATAAATAGTGTGAAATTTTACCTGGCAAATGAAGCTATAAATGTTGTTATCACTTTGTTAAGTATAACAAATAATGACATTTATTCTTGGACCTTTTTCAGGAGTTATTATAGAGTAACACCTCAACTACCTATTGCAACCAAACAGTTCTTTCTGTGAAACGGAGGCATGAGAAATCTTACTTTGAAGTTGTATTTGGGCGTTAACTTGGGAGTTCTAAAACTGGGACCTAAGTACCTTGACTTGTCAAGCTCCTTTTGGGATTTTTAATAGTCAGAAAAAAATCATTAAGTAAAACCGTGGTTCCAGTAAGGCTAATAGCAAAGCTCTCATCTCATTCCATGAATCTATGATTTAGGAATTTCATCCCCAAACCTCAAGAATAGATTAATGCTTAACTTGATAATAAGATATCACTCTTGCTTTAATAAAGAAACAAAGAAGTTTGAATCCTCTGCATGCATGATATCTCTTTTGCCCTTGACAATGTTTTCTTAAAGCGTGGACAAATCCAACCTATCAATGAAAGCATTCAGAAGCGGAAGATACAGATCTTCATTGCTTCTTTGCACAGATTTGCATACACATCTACATGCTGTATGACCCATCTGTCAGGCTGTATCCCACCTGTTCTTACCCTACAGTCATATTTAGCCAGCATCAATTACACAATTTGTCTTAGAAGAGATCTGATGTGGTGCATACAGACAACTGTAGGCAGCCTTGGCTTGGATTGCTGGTGTAGATATCCTTAGCATCTTTGAAGAGTCTTTACCAAAATTCAAGGACCGACCGACCAATATTGGTTTTCCATCATTTTTGACACTGTCAAATGTCAACAAATAAATCCCATATTTTTTCCCTACAAAAAAAGTAATGACAGATCTACTTTTCACTCTAATGTGAAAAGATGACTAGTTCCAGAACCTCATCTTGTTATCACAGAAAGATGCTTTGTTTTCATCTAGATCAAGTTATTGATACAGCAGGATATATTTGATAAGGTCTTCATCCTAAATTGCTGGAGCTCAAATTTCACTGCAAAACAGTTGTGCTTTATATTCCTTATCTAGCTTGATACTAATTTTCTAAACTTCTTGCAGGCCTGCATAAGCCTTGGAAACAACTCTTGGGAACATCTATGGGGGTGAATTTAAATTTCTAGTTTTAGTTCAGATGTGAATCTGATGAAGATTATCTCCAGACCATTCCCACTTACACTACTTAATTCTCAAAGCACACAAAATCAAAGTTTTTTCTAGTGAAACTACTAATGTGCTCTAACCACTAATGGGTATTCAGACCATTGGAAACATGATTCATGACAATAAAAGCATACTTCATATTTTACTAGCTCCACCCCAAAACTTTTAACTTTATGAAGCGGATCAAAAGAGTTAATCACTTTTCATCAACAAGAAAATGCATCCTAAAAGGAGCCTTTCTCATGAGCAGTTTGATATCTATGGTAATATAAAACAAGAAAATAAGCCCAGTAGGTTGAGCAGAAATCAACAAGAAAGGCAGCCACATACCCAGATGCTATTGCTGCTGCATAAAAGCAGATTTTCTGAGTTCACCATCTGGAGTCTACTGCTGCCAAACACATCTTGTGAGTAGTGAATGGTACTGAATCCATTGCTGAGGCACATTACCTAAGATGGCAAAGGATTACACAAAGCCACTTCTCTAGTACCAGCAAGAAAAGCTAACTGAAATTATCATATATGTCAATCCAATCTGGAAAAGTCAGTCAGAAAAGAGCTTTCCATATAAAAAAAGTGCAGCCTATGCTTTAAAGTTTGAGCTAAGCTTTTAAAAAATGCAATAGTAATAGTTGGGTGAACAACGGAATATTTTTGTCAGTGTTGTTTTGTATTATTTTGTTTTCTGTTTTCTTTTCAAACATGGCCTATTTAAATTATCAATACACAGCTTTGGTATGTGGCCACAGACCAGATGCTAATGTTTTAGGCTACAAAGGGGTGCAAATAAAACAACAGAGGTAAATGACACCATAGTATCTGTATTCCATACTCTCTTCATTTCTAGTTCACATGAGCACTAACCTGTAAGAACTGAGTCAATTATCAAAAGCAACTAAAATATAATGCATGCAGTCATCAGACTATTCAATCAGTCATAATTCTACTAAGCTCAAGAACATATTCATAAAACTCTTAGATTTCTCAAGCACAATCATTATGAAAATAGTTTAGATGCCACAATTGGAGAGGACTGTAAAAGCCTGATTTTTAAGCCTTAAAACTGAGGAGAGGCACACGCAAACAATAATATTCTGTTTCAATCCTGTTTTATTTTTCTTGAACTGAATACTGTTTTATTGGCTGAGACAGGAACATGAGTTGTGACTTAAAACAGGGTTATACAACTAGAAGAGATATCCCTACTCATAAAGTCCAGTCCCTTGACTTTCACTAAGCAGTACCATTATTCACTCAGTAAGGTCTCTGATTTTATCATCCTTTCAATGCCAGGCACTGGTTTTATCGAAGAACAGCCAGAAAAGCGTGGTGTCATGAATATTCACACACATGCTGTGGGAATATTGACAGAAAGGCAATGTGGAAAATCACATCTACCCTAGAGTGCAGTTAGCAAGCAAATAAATAAATAAATAGTGCTCTTAGCAGCAGACAAGAGTTATTATTTTTCTAAATTGTAAATGACTACATCCTTGTCATAAGGGGTAGTGTGTGTTTACTCCTTCCAAGGGCTGACAGACTTTGATTTAGATAGTAATTGATTGCTAGTTTCTATTAAGAATCAAGATTACTTCTCCAGTGTAATCTTAGACTGCAATGCACAGGTTATGGGATGGAACAAGCACATCCTACTTGTACATTGCAGTTGGTCCAGGTTCTGCTGGTCCTGGACACTTCCTGGTTGCATTACCATACCTTGTCTGATATTACCAGTGGGTGAATGCCAAGACTCCACTCACCCTCTTGCCCCATTCCTGTCTGATCACATGAAAGAAACAGATAGAGATAATCTTGTGAATCTCCAGCCTCAGATTCCTGTATTACCTCATCACATAAAGTGATTGGTAGTTAAGCCCTAGCCAAAGAATGAAGTCTTTCAGACACTGCAGGTCTGTGCATTGGTATGATATGTCTAATGTGTTTAAACAGTTATTTTCTGTAGTGGATTTAGATGTGTGAATGCAATTAAATATGTCCACACTGAAACAGTGATGTAAATTAATGTTGTGGTTTAACCCCAATTGGCAACTAAGCACCACACAGCTGCTCGCTCCCCCTCCCCCTGCCCCCAGTGGGATGGGGGAGAGAACCGGGGAAAAAAAAAAAAACAACTAAAACCCATGGGTTGAGATACAGGCAATTTAATAGGACAGCAGAGAAAGATAAAATAATAATGATAATGATAATGATAATAATAATAATAATAATAATAATAATAATAATATACAAAACGAGTCATGCACAATACAGTTGCTCACCACCCACTGACTGATGCCCAGCCCATCCCCGAGCAGCGATCGCTGCCACCCAGCCAGCTCCCCCCAGTTTCTATACTGAGCGTGACGTCAGGTGGTATGGAATAGCCCTGTGGCCAGTTTGGGTCAGCTGTCCTGGCTGTGCCCCCTCCCAGCTTCTTGTGCACCTAGCAGATCATGGGAAGCTGAAGGAAGTCCTTGACTACTGTAAGCACTATTGAGCAACAACTAAAACATCAGCGTGTTATCAGCATTGTTCTCATCTAAATCCAAAACACAGCACTATGCCAGCTACTGGGAAGAAAATGAACTCTGAATTAAGCTGAAACCAGGACAATTAACTATGTCTTTATCAACAAAAGTTGTTTGGATTTCAAATTGCTATTTATTTTCTAGACTATAGAAGCTTTTAATTCATCACAACACCAACTACCCCCAAAATAGCAATGTTCTCCTTAACTTTTCATTTTCAGAGATGATTTGTTCTTTGGTACAAGTTCTGAAAATTAAGGTGGTTTTGGGAGTTGGAAAATGTGCCACTAACAGGGTCAAAACACATTTCCTGATACTAAACCTGTATCAGACTCACATAATCACATCTAGTTTTGATAGCTTGTATAGCAAAGACTACATCCCAGACCTTATACAATATTTTTATATGGAATGTCACGATGTACTGTCTTTATCTACCAGAGCACAGCAAAAGGAGTTTTAGTATGGCAACTGCTTGCTAGGTTTCCAAGTTTCCTCTCCTTTTGATACTGCTAGTAGTCTTTTATTTCTAAATAAAAAATGTTGAACTCCACTGTACTTGAATGTATAATCTGGGCTGTATTCATTTCACAAGCAAATTCAGAACCATTTATTTTCACTGATGAAAATAATGAACTGAATATAAGGCACCGGAAAGTCTGTATTTAAATTGTAATTTAATATATTAGTATTACTACTATTTAGTCATTTCAAATGTTTTTTATGTTATTTTATGTAATACTGGAATAACTTGTGAAGTATAACTTCCAGAATGATAATCCATGATTCCAGCTCCCAATATTATTTTGCCATTCTAAAAACAATGGTGATTTTCATTGATGACATCTTCATTCTGATATTTGAATGTCATTTCTAACATTTTTTGAAGGCTTGAGATCTGCCCTTCAGCTAAAGCTCCGCAGCTTCCTCCCCCCACACCTTTTCTGATATATATATATATGATCTAAAATAACTGGTGAGGTTTATCCTTTAAGTAAGTCCCAGTTACTTCAGTACTTCACTGACATTTCTGTGCATATTTTGTCTGTGAATCGCTAGTGTTATAACATAGTAGGTTGTAGAATGTTTTTTAAGAAAATGTTTCCCTCTAAGTTGTAGCATTATTAACCTTATCCAGCAAAGTATAAATCACCAGAAATTAATGAAAAAAAAAAAATTGAAAGAAACTTCTGTCTAAAAACACCCCACAAATAACTGTCTTTTTTACTTTAGATGCTTGAAGAAGAAGGTGGGTGATAGGTTTGAAAAGTTTTTAAAAATTCCTAAAGAACAAAGAAATTTGTCAGCTCTACATTAGCGAAAAATAACATCAATAAATATTGCTTTCATTTTGAATCTGAGCAAAGCTTTTTATTTCAGGTTAAGATTTTTTTTCTGAATTCAGGGTGAATATTTATCATTGCTCTACAAATAATTCAGAATATAACTGATGCTTTGATGTATCATGAGAGGAGGAGGGGTCAACACCATCAGTAGTAACCCTACAGCATGATTCAGCTGAGAAAAACTTGGTAAGATACTGTTACTGGTGTAACCTACTAGAGAATTAATTTATTATGCAAAACTTCCCATAATGAATTTAGAAAACATAATCAACATTTTCTCAGGCTTTCTGTACTCCCACATTAAATGAAAATGTGTATTTCCACACTCTACTATCACAACATCTTTTTCAAAATAGGCTTAGAATATTGACATCCACTACCATTTTTTCAAAGATAGCTTTACACTAGATTAACCTGCAACAATTTGAACATGCTTCCTTATCTTAATAACAATAGAGCTTGGGACTGGCATTGCTTTCTTGCAAATAAAGCTATTAAGTTAAAGATCATTAAGTTCCCTGATATAGTTTGTCAGTGCTAGGAAGGATGGAGCTTCGTTTTCTTTCTTGTATGACTATATCAATCACCAGTGCCATTCAGGAAGGAAAGAACACAGTATTGTACAAAGGTTATTAGACTAGAACCTGAGCAAGTTTTCTGTCATTTTCCAGTCCTCTTAAAATAAGCATCATTATTCATTTTAAATAATGCAAAAATGAGAGGTTTACTTCGTCCAAACAGATTTCTACTTAGCTGTAGGAAACTTCATTGTATTCCTTCATGAAAAGATCTTCTAATGAACGCTACAGAGCTCATCACAACACATCCGTATGCTGCAAGTTGGGGAAAAACTGATTTTTTAATAATTCATTGTTTGCACTGTTTTCTGCTGATGTGACTTCTAGCAAGTTATAGAGAGAAAATGTAGGAAAGTGCAACTGTATATATGAAACCGTGCTCTGAGTGACTGTATACCAGAATTTGCGGGGTTGTGTGAGCACCCTACAAGAAGGCATGAAAAATTTCTTAGCCTTCATGGCTTCACAATTATAAGCACATTGATGGTGAGGATTTGGAAAAGGAAGAATTAAAAAATGAGTCATAGGCTTTACTCTAAAATAATCAGAAATTATATCTTGCAGGATATCTACTTCTTTCCCTGTGTCATTGTTAATTCCCATTTAGGTGACAGGTGAGAAATATTCATGATGGGAGGCAGGTTTCAACTCAGTAGTCAAATGAAAATATCTGATCTAACCACAGAGCCAAGATATATTATTTGATGCACTGCTGCCTTGCAGATTGGATTATCAGCCTGTTACTAAAAGGGGCAGAAGATGTTGCCTGCATTCTGTTGCAATAAGCTTAGAAATTTGGGGGCAAGTAGGAGACATCTAAAAACAAATAGACTGCTCAGTTAATTATAAATTCTTTGTTATTAAGTAGGTCCCTTTCTGAAGGGCCATATATGGCCATAGGCACATAAAATGTTTCAGAGAGTGCTTTTCTGATAGAATTCTAGTCATCTGTATTGAGATACTGTGTACCTATTCATGAAGCCCTTGCTATTTCACAGAAGGCATGGCACTAATAGGTTTTATCACATTTTCAAGACACCGTGTCCCAACTTAATCATTCCCTTGCTGAGAGGTGATTACTGAACTTCCCAGATTGGGACTTCCTGACTCAGTCAAATTTCTTGATGGTTATTGAGCCTTTAAGTTACAGGACTTTTCTCTAATATCAGTAATCCATGTATGGAAACAGTCCAGACTGTTTTCTTAAACCTATATTAAATTCCTTTATGAACACCTTAGGCATAAATATAAATTATGTCCACATGGCTAAATTTCTTTGATTTAATTTTCTTTTACTAAACAGAAGGCTGAAAAGAAGTTAAATTAAGGTCCTACTGGGAAGCGAACATGAACACTGATACTTAAATAACCCTTGGAAGATTTTATTATATTTCTTTTAGTCATGCTTTTCCTATTCCCATGGACACAGTACACAATGACATGCAAAGATCCCAGATGACTGAACTGAGCAATATGAGGCAGAAATGCTGACATTAACAAGTGCATTATCATAGCAGTTTTACAGTACATCTTCAGTGCTGATCAGCAGAATCAAGAACCAATTTAGAGTTAAATGTAACAATGAAATGAATGTTAATGAAAATCCCCCATACACTGCATACTTTTTTATACTTCTCTACAGTTTTCTTCAATAATCATTGTGCAAGATGTGTGAGTTTGTTATTTTTTAAATATATGTTAACATGATACAGGAAAAGTATTCATGAAATAAAATTATATTAGCTTATAATTTATTATATCTTTTAAAACTACTGGAGTAAATGCCCAGACCTTTGCTTTAAAAAAATAAGTATTTTAAAATTATAATAATCTTTCTTTGCCACCCTTCTATATTCATGGTTTTTTTTAAGTTCAGCAAATATGTATGCAAACGATTTCCACAATCACAACAAGTACAGAAACTACTCATACATGTATACTGTAAGTTATCTATATTTTTATAAGTAACAGAACACACAGTTTCTAACCACTTAATTTCAGGGGCTGAAGAAATAAGAAATTAGGAAAACAACAACAAAGGATTAATTAAAGCAAAAGCAAAACAATTAAGATAGTTATAAATAATCATACTTGCTTTAGTTACATGTCTGAATTACATCTAACTCTTCTGTAAATCAATGGAATTTCAAAATATTCACAATAATTAAGAACTAGCAAGGAATGGTAAAGGTACCAGATATCATAAAACATACTAACATGTGTAACATCTACTTACTGCTGCTGAATTAAAATGCCATCCCTTTAAAAACAGTGTTACTCAGAGGAATATCAAATGAGTGCATGTTTTAGTACTATCAACTTCAGGAAAATCAATCCTGAAGTATTCTTATTACACACACACATTCGTGAAAAATATTCTGGAAAATACTTAGGCCAAAGATAACACCAAAATGAATAGCGAGATGACCTAAGAAATACAAGGGACTATTTCACAGAAGAAATGTTTAACTAACCTGTGCTGAGTGCTTTCCAAGCTTGGATGACAGTGGTGTAGCAGGAAACAACATGGAGAGCAGCACTGAGCTTAAACATTTGGGGTTCAAACCCCACCTATAGATTACTGAGTCATACTTTGTATTTTCTTGCTCTGTACTGTCTGATTTGAGGAGACTGTAGTGTATTCTTTTAGAACTGTCATCTCTAGCTTTCTTGGTCTTCATTTTCATATAAGGAAGAAAAGGAAATTAAGATTGAACTGTAAAAAGTAAGATGACCTTAATATAACTGAAGCATGACTTCAGGATTTTAGTGTCCATGCTCCTATGTATCCACTTAATAAAGCAGGTAAGGCATTGTTCAGGAATAAACTTGTTTTAGATTCTAGATTGAACACAACAAATCTATCTCTAAACTTGGTTATTTGCTCTTCAATCTTTTTCATAACCCCATTAANTCTTTCTAATTTAAGATATACATGAAAAATCTGAGAAAACACAATTCCTTCATGTTGTAAACTTCAAACAAGGCATGAAATCTCTGAGGATTTTCCTCAAATTTTGACATACCCCAAATTATTCTCCCTGCCACCATGTGACATTTTATAGAAACAGAAACCAGAAGTGTCATCAAGGTTGGTAGAAATGAAATTTACATTTGTCTTCTATAGTATTCTGACTTTGTTTCAAAAATTCAATTTTTTGAAAATTCAAACAATTTCTGGAAATGCAAGAAAAAGTGCAGCTTTGAAAACTTTTTCGCCCTTAATTAAAATGTGATGCCTTTGCATTTAAAACCAACAAAAACCCAACCTTAACTCTTTCAGTCAGTCCTTCCTTTTGCCACAGTTGATGGATATTTCTAAGTATGATATGAAGATAGAGTCTATAGGGAGATAGATTATCAGTCTCTTTTTACTTATCTACTGCAGCAGGAGATGAAACAATTGATCAGTCTTATCTACAGTTCTCCGCTGTGTTATAGTTGACAATGACATCTTTGAGACCTCTAGGAAAACAATATTCATAAATGTTAGCCCACTTTATTTTGTCCACTCTTTATTTTGTTATTGATGTCTTACCTGTATCTTTTTCAGGAATATAATTCAAGATCCACAATTTTCATTGGTTCAGCATTTTTTTTATTATAGGGATTTAACAGAGTGAAACATAACCTGACAGTCAAAGGAGGCTCTAAAGTATGAAAATGTGATTGTCCTGCCAGTGGTAGCTCTGTGCAACCTATTCTTTTGGTTGGAACTCCATCCGGTGTCACATTTCATAAAGTCTTAATAGATCATCTTGCTCTCACACAATAAAGTTCAATGCAAAGGAATTCTTCCTACAGTACAGGAACTCCCATAACAGGAAGTGGAAGTCTTAGGATTGTACAGGTCATACAGAATTATTTGAAAGGAATTGGTCATATTTTTCATTTTTTCCTTGTGTTCCCCTATTTTAATAATGTCACTGTAAATATTAGGAATTCAAAAATTAATTTAAAATAATAAGTCCAGTAAGCATCCAAATTCTTCAACTACGTAAAAGGAAAGCAACTGAACATATTTAAAATCAGTCAGTTATACTGGTAGATGATTAGTGCCAGAAATGGGAAAAAAAAAAAAAAATCAAAGCAATGAAATCTACTAA
>VZTL01009506.1:0-15665 GCA_013400535.1 Scopus umbretta
GATTCAATCCTAAAACTGTGCATTAGAAGCTTCATTGACCCAAAAAAGGCACAAGAAAAAAAAAAAAAGTCCAGCTCTGCAGAACAGGGAGATGAGGGGATGGGAGTAATCACAGCCAGATTTTATTTATCCATGTTCTCATCAGATAAAAGACTCAGGAAGCGGTGGTTGACGGGCAGGGTGGTGATGAAAGAAAGGCTCTGCCTTTGGAAGCTGAGGGGGAATGCAAGCTCAGAGAGCTGTGGGACCTGCTGCTGGCCTTCACCGATGTAAGGCTGGAGAAATCCATCCTGACCATTTTGTGGTACAGGGAAGCTTGAATGGGCAGAAAACAACAGAATCAAAGAAAACTCAGGGAATGGGTGCAAATGGCAGTGGTCAGGCAGGCTGACTGGGTGAGCAAAGAACAAGTTGGAGCACCAGAAAGAATTTTGCCACAGTTATCACTCGCTCAATATAACACACTTGGAGGAAATGAGCCTATAAACTGACTTGATGTGGTTTGTTCTCTCACAACTAATACTGAGAGTGCAGTAGTGACTGGCTGTCAGTAGTGACACTTCTTTGAGAAAAATCTCAAGAGCTATTTCTTTGCATCTTATGAAAGCCACATGTTGTTACACATTAGGGTAAGAAGAATTCATAAGAGTACTCAACACATCCCGTAACGACTTGAAAGCTAAATGTTGTACGATGATTTGAGGATTCCCAGATTATCACCCTCTAGAAATTCAGCTTGATCCTAGCAGCTTCTCTTTGCTTATTTCACTCCTTTGTTTGTCACAGAGATTGTTACTGAAATGCTGTTCAAGGAATAAGGCTGCGTACTGCTGCAAAGTGTTAACAAACCTGTGCCAAGTGCCTTGTTCCAGTGGCCATTGTCAGGCGAGATCTGATTGCATACGCTTCTCTTATGTTAAACTCCAAAAGTGACTTTGATGCTGTCCAATACTGAAATTAATCTTCACTATAATCATCCCATTTTGGGGGATTAGGTCTATGCCATTGCCTAGGTCCCAGTTAGAAGCAATTGGCTTTAAAAGAAAGGGGGTTTATTTTTCAGGTGCCACAATCTCTCTGTTGACTAGACAGAGACAATGATTTGGACTATTTATCTGATTTCCAGATAACTAAAATTAACTGAAAGTAATCTTGTGCTATTGGCTCAGCATCACTAGATAAGCAAGTCTGGTTTTGACTCTTCTCACTTCCCAGTAGTGAAACCTTGAGAGCCTTACCTTCTGGAAAACATTTTTCTGGAGTCTTGAAGTCTTCAGCAAACTCTGGAAGTTGCCTTAAAAGATCTTCAGGATTTGTCAGATCCACTGTGCTGCCTTCAGAAGGGCTGACACTGTCAAACTACCAAGCAAAATAAGATCAAGTATTAATTCTTTCTACATTCAGCTCCAAATGAATAAGTTTATTAGTCCTCAAAGCAGAATAAACTACTTGGGTTAAAACCATGAAATCATAGGAAAATGCATTCAGACAGGAGAACCAGATAAATATATCTAGTATTGTATCAGGAACTGAAACAGCCATGACAGTATTTATGAAGTAAAAATTGGAATCGTATCATATATTCTCCAGTTACAAAGCTTTTCGCTATCCCATCACACCATATATAATTTATGATAAGTCAGCAGTTTATTACAAATGCCTTTCTCCATGTTTTTGTTCTTTTACATTTGCACAGTGCTTTGTTACTTTTTTTAATGTATTCTTGATTCAAAATCATTCTAAAGTATTTTTAATTAGTATCTACTACCTTTAACATCCTAGAGAAAAACTCATTTAAAGCATTATGTTTCTTGAAACTGAGGTATTGAGGACACAGGCAGACATGCTGGAATTTCCCACTTGGAAGCATATCTCTTTTAATGCCTTCTTTTTTTCCTCCTCTTTTCTTTGTGGACTCAGATTTCAATAAAGGGAAAGTAGCAGAGAGACTTTTATAAATTATCTGTTTGACTCAAATGATTTTGTAGTTTTTCCATTTCTAAACACTTTCCTGTACAAACATTTTTCTTAAAAATTAACACCTAGAAACCCAGCACAGCTTCATTTCATTCACCTAATTCTGGCTCCATTATTAACCAGCCAGACCAGCTACTGCAAGCTCAGAGCCCCTGCTGTCACTAAGCTCCACTCCAGCAAATCCTTGAACAGAAACGTACCTGTGCTTGACGAGTATTGGAAAGTCAATGCCATAGGAAAAAAAAAAAAAAAAATTGTTACCTCTTTTTGTTCTGGTGATGAGAGTTCAAGCTTCCTATCCTTTTCTAGGTAAAGCTCACTGAACTCTGAAGAGGTAAATCCTGATCCTTTACTCCAGCTGCCTGAATTTTTTCCTCTTTCTCCCCTTTGCCTCAGGTGATTTTCATCCTGAAAATAATCCATCGATTAGAGGGGAGGTTTTTTTTCCCTTTTTAGGGGGTGGATAAGTTGGAAGCAAAGATAGATAAGATATGCATTTCATTTAAGGTGGGACTCTCCAGACAAGTCATAAGATATGATCATTTTGAGTCCCTGATTTTACCTAAGGTTAGGGAACAGGAAAATTTTCCCAATAGACATGCAGCAAACTAAGGAATTAGTGTTTTAATGAACTAGTCAAAATTTAAGTGAGAATTTTTGCATAGGATTAAGATGGAAACTTAAGGTGGGAAAACTTGAGACCAGTAATCTTCTATGGTTAAAAGAGAACTGAAAAATTCAGATAAAACAATGAAATAGGATAACATATGCTATCATATAAGAAACATGACCTTAACAGAGCTACTCTTACCTTGTTCCGGTAATTACTATATACTACACACAACAAGGGCAAATATAAAGAATGGACCAGAGCTATAAATTCATATTATGAATCCATAATAATGTTCTTTAGGCAGAACATATTTTTTTCTCTCTCATGTAATAATGCCAAAATAGTTGGCATTATTTACATAAATTTTTACATAATGAAGTCCAGGTTCACCAAGGACTGCCAAAATTACCTATGGACAATCTATGGGCTATGTAATTACCTGTGTGTAACACAATGTGTCAGCTAGGAATTTCTGCAAAAAAAACCCAAATTTGTGGTCTTTCTTTCACGACCATGAAAGACACTTGATTTCTAAAAGCCTCCAAGCGACAATTTATCCTCACTCCAAACATTTGTACTTTTGTTTCCAGTTCAAAATTTGGTAACTCTCTGTAAATGGATAAATATATGCACCCTGTTCTGCTGGAGACAGTCTTCTACCATACATGCATCCCTCAATATAAATAATTCTACTGTTCCAACACAAATAAAGACATTTATTACCTGCTTGCTGTATTCTATGTCTGTAAATGTGCTCAGTTTATCATCATCTTCAAAACCCTCACTTGTATTCTCTGCCTCAGCAATAGGGACACAAACAAATATATGGGGATTGGTAATAAAATCTTCAAGACCTGAGCATTTGTTCCCATTCTTCTCAGTCCTTTCATTATTGTAATTCTCTTTACAATTTTTTATTTCTTCATGCTTGAACCCAGGTGGGTTCTGTGCAGTCATTTTGATTTTCTTCCTGTGTGCTTTCTTTATATGCCTGAGCTTTCCACAACAGGTATCCCATGTAACACTCTTCACAAAGTGAAATCCCTTGTGAATCCGAGCAAAGGCAATCCGAAGATTGTTCAACTCTCCATCATCCTCTGCTGTCTGGAGAGAGTCAGTACTGAAGGAATTCAGTAGTAGTGCAATGAAAAGGTTGAGAACCTGAAAGTCATTGAAATAATAATAAAATTAAAACTCAGGATAGTAACATTCAGAAATCTAAATTCTAACTTTGAAGAACACAGATACCATCAAGGTTCAGTCTTACTGAGCAAACCAAAACAAGGTAATAATGTAATGACTATGACTGATCACATTATGGTTAATGGAGTAAACTTCTCTCTCAAAGTCCCATGTTCCCATGAGCCTCTTCCCCCAAAACGTTATTTAAAATAGTAGCTAAAACAGATCTGTGCATGCCAAATGCATTATTTGGCCAAAACAACTTTTTGAAGGTTATAGTAGTAACACAGGCTATGGTTATGGCTTGTCAGGTTAATAATTCTCTTCCTTCTTCAAGCCAGAATTCAATCACGCCTCTATGGTGCTACACCCAAAATGCTGTGAGAATCAGATTCAGGCCCAGCAATTCCATCAAATCCGCAACACTGCCACAAAAATCAAAATAAAGAAAAGCTCAAAGTAAGGTTTCCTGCCTGCTTTTGAGTACATTTATATAGATTTTATAAACCCCACTTTTTTATTTAAGGGAATGGGAGAATTTAAATTTTTTCCTAATGTTTCAGTTTGGGAGAGGACCTATGTATCTTGATTTTTGTCATGTCAGAACTGGGCAGATAGCATCCCTGAGTCATCCAGGGACCGCAGTCAGTGGAGAACATTAGCCCTCCAGAGACAATTCATCCCACCTGTCTTAGTTATTGACCTTAGGTTGGAATAAATATCACTCTTGGATATCTCTCTGTTTCCTTTGATAATAAGAAAGCCTAAACAAGGAGCATAGGCTAAGCACTTAGTTGTTTGACAGTTAACGTTATGTCATATGAATATCCCAGCATTTCATCACTGAAATCAATCATTGCGGTGTAGAACAGGTGGAACTTTAAACCCAGGGATTTGGGAATTCAGCTACAGAACAGATATTTCCCATAAAGGACTGCCTAAACTTAATTCTTTTCAGCAGTTTCTTAAATTAAGGGAAGAATGGTATATCAATGACACTAAGAATGACATGAGAAATGAAGCTACTAATAAAAAAGATTTTTTATGATTTAGGCAGAAATGGTGGAACAGGACTGGGAAGGCAGCTGGCCCCTTATGCCCCAGCATGGGTGTGCGAGGGTATGCCATAGCAGGGTCTAGCTCTTGCATATGAACGTGCTTGGACATGATTAAAGAAAATCCTTATTTCAGTGATAAAAGTGTAGATTCTGCCATTTGCTGATAAAAAATTCAATACTTGCATGAGATCTTAAAAAAAAAAAAAATGATTTGCAGAGGGACTTAAGCACTCAGCTCCCTTAATTCAAGCAGGTAAGCCATCAGCCTTACTGCTTATTTACATCCAAATCCCAAGATGGAAAGAAACATAGTTGCCTGTATAATGTTTACTGTAAAGATATTCCTTGTCACATTGCCACATGAAAAGGTCAAGTGATGCTATGTGCAAAGCACACAAAATGTGAAAATATGGACAGCAGCTCAAAGGTGAGAGGCAAAAGAGGCTTTTGCAGACTGTAAAACACAGTGGTAACTCTTCTACCTGTGTTTAGGGGAAATACTTTTTGTTGACAAAATGGCAGTTAAGTAGATTCTACCATTCACAGGATAAAGAGAAGAAAATACTGAAAAACTCACCACTAAATTTCCTATCACCATCACCAGCAGAAAGACAAGAAGGCACAGGGGTTGTTCAGCAACCACCATGCAGTCCCACATGGTCTCAATCCATTCTCCACAGAGAATTCGGAAAATGACGAGGAACGAGTGGAAAAAGTCCATCATGTGCCAGCGTGGGTTGCCATTTTTGTTTATTTTATGGCTGTTCTCACTATAGCTTCTCCCAAAAAGTTGCACCCCTACTATTGCAAAAATGAAAACGATGATTCCCAGGACGAGGGTCAGGTTACTCAGTGCACCCAGTGAGTTACCAATTATTTTAATTAGTGTGTTTAAAGTTGGCCAGGACTTGGCCAGTTTGAAGACCCTCAGCTGTGTAGAAACATAAAACATAGTGTTAGGCATCGGTAGAGATAACCCATCTTTGCACCGTTCAAATCCTGCAAAAAACATTTTACAGATATTCTAAACTATTCCAGCAATGTAATATTTGTGGCACTGTGACACTAATACTTTTTAAAAAGTATTTATAGATTTTTTTATTTATTTTTTTTTTAACTGGGCAACATTGCAAACATAAACTAAGCGCCTCTTAAAGGACCAGGCTAACTTGGACCCCTGGTAATTGTTTGGCCCACGCAGGGAGGTATCCATATAATGCACTTGATGTAGATTTTGGTGCTTAACTTACATGGAACACAAAGGACCGAAGTGGGGAGACTGGCTGCTGTATTACTAAAAAAGGAGTCTATCTTTTGGCAAAGCAACCTAAATCGGTCCATGGTATGCGATATGAATACCTTAACACCATTTCACATCTATTTTTAAGTATTGTTTTTTCTGTATTTGTACTCTGACACTTTTTTCATTAGTTTCCTGTGCTAATTTACATCTGCTCTGGAATATTTTTTCCTCTGAATATTTCTTAGTATATTCAAAAGAAATATAAATATGTCATTAAACTCTGTCTCTAATATCACAAAGACTTTAAGAGTGCGTTTCTTATTCCTACTGCCAAGAGGAGGAAAAAGAAAATTTTAAAAAGCCAATCATTTCCTGCATCCTAACTGCAGACAACAGAAGAATTTCCTATTATATTCACAACATAATGTTTAATACAAGTGAGTAAACGTGAGGCATTACCAGTCTGAAGGATCGCAAAACTGACAGGGTTCCTCCTTTTCGCCTTTCTTTCTTGCCTTTGTGTTTGGGTAAGCTCAGTTCGATTAAACTCAATGTGACAATTATGCTGTCAAAAATATTCCAGTGTTGCTGAAAATAATAATAGGGATCTAAAGCAATGATTTTTAAGATCATTTCTGCAGTGAAGATTCCTGTAAAAACCTGTGACAAAGAAACAGTAGTAGCATCAGCCTAAAAGTAGCCATGAATTTCTCTTATTTTTAGATCATGTTCCCACAAATAACATTCATGAACAGGTCAACAAAACACACTTTTATGAACTGCTAATGCGCTTTCAATTAAAATGGGAGATTGTTTTCTGCCTTCTCAGGAGCATGTTAGAAGTGTATCAGTAAAATCTGGGGATTGTCTATATTAGAAATTTAGAGTTTACAGATGCAGAGTTTGCTAATCTTTAATTTTTACAGTTACTATTTATGTCTCAAGTGAAAACACCCATCAATCAATCCTTGGTATAAAATGTCACATAGCTGAGAATTTGCTTACCAAGTTGCCTACATTAAGCATCAATTTAAAATTATCTGTCATATTGTCATGCTCCAGCGCCATGAATAAAGTGTTCATCACAATGCAAATAGTGATGGTGAGATCAATAAAAGGATCCTTTATGAAAGCAGCCACTTTTTTCTTGATTCTCAACCAAAGCGGACAACAGTCCCAAATTAGATACTTTAAAGCAAAATTGTTCAGGCACGGTGGGCATCTCCGCTGAGATTCTTCAAGTTCTAAATGCAAAAGAAAACCCCACTATAATTAAATAGTTATCACTGAGCAAGACGGCAAAATAACTTCAAGTATTCAAAAGACCAGAAAAGGAAACCTTACATCTCACACAGAGCCCCAAAGCTTTCCTGTGCTTTCTACCATTCACGTAGTCCCTACGTTGGTTAGTAAACATGAAGATAAAAGTTCAGAGAAAACTGGGTTCAAAATTCATTGACGTGAACTTACTCCAAAAGCCTTTGGATTGGGTTTTACTTGCCTCGGACCCAGACTTGTACTACAATCATTTGACTAAATACAGATGTTTATGATGCAGAGGCCACACCGCAGCCTCTCACACTAGCAGCGCTCGATAGTCAACATAGCAGCTATGACACTTTTCACCTTATCCTTACGTAGACGTCTAGGACATTGGCTGTATTACACCCAACATCTCTTTGTCTCCTTTGACTCTCAAGGGAGTCTAGAGAGTCAAGGGAAGCCACAGACATTCTTATTGTAGTTGAGGAAAATGCAAACCACAGCACCTGAAATTTGGCCTTATGCCACTTCTCATGCCTACCATTTCCCAGCTGAGGCAAGTTGCTACATCTCTCCATTTTTTAATAGGTGAACATGGGATAGAAGCTTTTCTGGCTTTGTCATTTACATCCTGTTAGTCAAATATAGATCTCATAGCTTTTCTTTACCATCGATATCAGTAAGTCCTCCAAAATACTTTTGACCCTGCTGAAGTCTTGTACAAATTCATTGACAAATTGGAGCTTACTTACAGCTAAATAAAAGCACAGTAGGAATTATTAGTAATCTCATTTTTCAGGATGTGAAAATCTTTTAAAGATCAGATGAGCTGAACAAAAGATTAAAAAAAACCCAAAAAACAAAACAAAAAAAGTCATCCTCATCCTGGTCCAGAAAACAACTAAACAATTTGGATTGAAATTTTTCAGAAATTGCAACTAAGCTATCACTTAACAGAACAGAGAGTGATATCGTGTGTGTCCCCCCCCCCAAAAAAAAAAAAAAAAAAAAAAAAAAAAAAAAAAGGGAANGGAAAAAAAAAAAAAAAAAAAAAAAATCACAGGGAAACATAAGTTAAAGGAATAAAATAGTGAGGTTAAGTATTCAAAACCCAGAAATTGCCACCTCTGATTCTGCTTGCATGATCTGATTGTTAGATTCTGCACGCCTATGTCTCTGCCAGGAACAGATCTCCAATCACAGGGTCAGGAGAAAAGAACAGTATCCCAGTCCTACACCTCAGATGCTGGAAAAACTCCTTCCACCCATCCTTACGCCAATCGCTTTCACTGTCTGTCCTACAAAACAAGGTCTTACCATAGGCAAAGGATGCGTTCCAGTACATAAAGACTGTGTGATGCATTTTTTCTTTTTTTAAAGAGCCAAATTAACAATGAAATTCCTAACTACACACCTACAAATCTCTGCTAACCTTTAAGAAACATATTGACATTTTGGTCTTTCATGCTAGCATTACCTTAGGACAGAAATAAGCATAACGAGGAAGCACTTACCCTCCAAGACACTGGTAATTATGCTGACTACACTTGCTGCCCTTTGTCTGTGAAGTGCCTCATTAAAGTACTCCACTGACAGATGAGGAGGCAAATGCATCATGCTGCTCTCATCATTTACAGCTGGCTGCTTAAAGAAGTAAACATGATTAGGGAGATACCACAGGAATAAAATGAAGTAGGATGCAATGATGGGTAACTATGAGAGTTAATAGGAACAATGACAGACAGCCAAATAAACGTACCTTTTTACAAGATGTAATAGATGTTGAGGACAAAGGTCCTACTCTTCAGTTATAATGCTGCAGTAAATGGATCCTGCAAGCATTTAATAGCAACAGGGCAAGCACAAACCTTGGAAATAAATGTATGAGGGGAAATAGGCATAGGAAAAATTCCAGAGACTGTGGAAAAGGAGAGAGATGAGGAATAAACTGGTAGAAAAGCATCTCTACCCACTTGGGGAACTTACAGCAAAGTTTCTGATGATGCTAAAGGTGCTGTGAAGGAGAAAGATATTACAGGTAGTGCTCAAAATTGCCCCCCTGGACAGGGCCTGAGATAAAAAGACTCTCTGGTGACTTGCAATTCCAGCACTAGGAACCGTCAAAAGTATGTTAGTACAAGTTGTGCATAGCAGAAAAATAGGGTTTGTAACATGAATGCTGAAGCAATGAACTCCAGGTTTTGGGAAATCATCAGCGTATTAAAGTATATACTTAAAATAATATCTTTTATTTACCAGATCACCCTTTCCTGGGTCTTCCATTACCGGTGGAAGCATTGCTCCTTCAGAAGACACTGGATCTAGACTGTGCACCCGGCTGCTTCCTCCTCCCATCACCGAAACCACCCCATTGCAGTCTTCCACGTTAGCCCACTTGCTGCTCTGCACGCAGTTCGGGGTAGCCGGGTGAGAGGATTGGCTCATTTGACTTTGCACACTGGAGCGTCTTCCCATCTGCGTGACCAACAGTGACCGACACTGGATTTCCTGTTCCCCGGCGCTGCGGCTCTCCTCACCACCAAAATCCGTTCTGGAATCAACTTCTAAAGCGGGTATTTGGAAATTGAACACGCTTCCATGGCTAAGTCTGCGCTTCATCTGATTTGCATTGGGACCGTACATCAGGCCAAGGAAAGACTGAAAGCCCAGTAAAAAGAATAAAGAGAGAATGGCATAATATCATAGAGAAGATTTTGGGAAGCTGTAAATTTTTAGAGTTTCATATAATTTCCTATCAACCATACCAAGTCCAAAAATCTTACTTAATTTAGACTTTTTAGGAAGGATTTCGCTCAGATTTTAAAAGGCAGATAATAAAATCCTACCAGCTGTAGCTCATGTTTCTGTGACAAGCTTCATATTTATATTTTAAGTAAGATATTTTTAACAGAGAATGATGGCACAAAAGCTAAATTCTGATAGTGAATGACTCACTTTTTTCTCTTCCTCAGTGTTACAGAAAATGTATTTTAATTGTTATTGTAACTTTCCTTCTATCCTTTCTTTATAATATTTCCTTTTCAATTTAAATTTTACGTATAATTCTTCCTTATACCAAGAAGTTGTTAAAATAAAGACTTAGGAGTGATCAGTGTTTGTAAGAGGATTTGGTTTGTGCTTTCAAACAATTTATTTTAGTATTAAAATTAGAAAAGCTGTAAGGATCTCAGATTCAGACAATAGATTACCAACTTTCGTTGATTTTCTGTGGAGTGTGACTTGGGGAGTTGTTGTTCTTCATTATCTTCTATCCCCAAGGACTTATTTCTCTTTTTCCTATTGCTTCTTTCTTTGATTTCTTTGGTAGACAGAGAAGAGGCTTCAAAGGAGCTAATTGAGAGGATATCAATTCCTTTGATAGCCAATGACTGAAATTAAAACAAAAACATGGATGGTATTTTTGCTGGGTACTTTGAAAGTAAGCAGAAAGAAAACACTTCTGTGCTCTATATTATTTCCTCTTACAATTTGCATTTCACAAAACTCATTAAAATCTTCTATGTGATAACACTAAAAGAGGAGAGAATTTCCCCAACATATGGAGCACTGAAAAATTTGCTATTTGCAGTATGTTACATGATCACATGTATTGGACCTGCCAGGGGCAAAATAATAATATTATAGCTCCTATTCCTCCATATGGCAGATTTGCTGACAATAAAAATACTCAGGTTGAAAATAATGCTGTAGAATACATTCTTTTCCCCAAATAAATTCTCAAACAGTATTAAAATTCTTTCTTTTCATTGGGGATCCTTGGGACTGTATTCACACTGTGCCTGACTTTCCTTCCTTTCTTCCTTTTTTCTTCCTTTCCTTCCTTTCCTTTAGGACAAAGTTTTCAAAACACAGGAGTATTTTGTTCCAGAAGCTTCTAAGCCATTTAAGTTACCAAGAGACTTTTCATTCAACTGCAATAGGTTTTGGCTCAGTTGTTAATGCAGTTGATCAATGGAATTACTGTATATTTCTCTGCTCAGCAGTCCATGATGATAAAATAGAAAAAAACTAAAAAAGAACTACATTTTCTTTTGGAAAGAGCTAGCTGATGGAATTTTACATTTTTAAATGCTATTTTTATTACAGTAACAGCAGCTTTTAATGCTCATTATCTACAACAAAATTCATTGTTTCGCAGGAAAAATACACAGTTGAACCAGGAATTGCTTCTGTAGCTCTAGGAATCACTGCTTTCAGTAAGTTATCACTTGCTCCAGTTTCCATGAGTGACTACTATATACAGCTGTATACAAGGAGTGATGCTTTTCCTCATGTGACAGAGCACTGAGACTAATGTATACAAGGGAATAATTTATGTACCTCCTGCTCCTTCTGTAATAATTCCATGGCTTCCCGAAATTTCCTTTCCTTTGCCTCTGTTTCAGCAATGGTGGCCTTGTTCTGGTCTTCATATGCCATTGTTACTACAGCCAAAATCAAGTTGACCAGATAAAATGAGCCCAGAAAGATGACCAGCATGAAGAAGAGTATGTACACCTTCCCAGAAGCTCTGAGGGTCTGTAAGCAACACAACCCAGAGATAAAAATTACCATAACAAATACCAAACAGGCTTTCAATATGTCTCTGAAATCTTTAGAAGCACTCAGCTTCCTAGACACAATGCTTTAGGAAGCTTAAATGGAAATATACCATTCTCAGCCCTTCTTCCCCCTCTTTCTCCCTCTTCCTACACCATCACCTATCAATCACTGATCATACACCCCATGAGGGCGATGGAGGAGGTATTCTTGTATTTTTGAAGGACAATACAGGACCCTTTTAGCACGTTTTTTTGTTTAAGTCCCTAAACCAGTAGGGTTCTAGGTTTATTGCTGGAAAGCACTTCAGCATCCCTTTCCAAGGAGTCATAGCTTGCTGGAAGGGAGAAGGAAGGATCTGGGCTCGATGACTTGCCGCTATTGCTTTTATTTGAGGATACTTATCCTCTCTACACATTTTCTGCTTCAGCTATTGCCCTCCCTGGAAGACTGGTTCTGAACTATGTACAAAGCTGGTACCTGCTGGTACAGACGCTCCCAGTAGTCCTGGGTCATCAGTCGGAATAAGGAAAGAAAAGCCCAGCCAAATGTATCAAAACTAGTGAAACCGTAATCAGGATTTGGCCCAATTGGCAAGCATCTATAGTCTGGAGGACAGGTCCTAGAAGTAATAGTAAACAGTGGAGCTCTTTTAACTGTGCAGATTTCAAAAAAAACCTTCAGCTTATGTGGGAGTTATTATTATTATTCAGCTCTGTGTTTTATTAGATTGCAAGCCAATTTTCTACTCCAGGTAGTATTGGCTGGAAAGTGGGATGGAAAAAGCAGCACCCACAACCCAGCAACAAAGGAAGACGACAGGCTAGAGTAGACCACCAACCCAGGACAACTCCCTTATCACCAATCCTCCCCTGCCCCTCAGTGCAAAACAGTCATATCTCCCTGCTTGCCCAAACATGCCCTCCAAAATCCATGTTCGCTTTTCCCAGTTTAATACTCCTTAGCCTTTAAGGAGAGGAGTCTGTCTGTCCTGTGCTATATCTGAGATCCTTCATGTTTTCAGCTCTTTCATACATCTGTAGGGAAGAGAAAGACAGCACTTCTGGAAAGGCTCAAAGGATTTAAGACCTGAACATGCCAACTGCAGGTTCACGCTTCATTCCCTACAAGTACTAAATTATCTGACTGTTTACTGTATTTTGTTGTCTGTGTTTCTGTTTCTGCACCCAAGGAAAGCCCGGATTTTCTGCTTTTGTCTCGTATGGCTGCATGAATACAGAAGCACTGAGGCAGAGAAAACTTTCAAAGAAGAAATATTCTTAAGTGCACTTACCCAGCACCAGGACCACACAGCAAAATATCTGAGGTGCCCCCTTTCTTAGCAAAGTATGCTATAAAAAATGGGAAGAAAAATTAAAAACAAAGCAATTTTTAGCCTCAGTCCTCTGTCCTTTAATATAAGTAGTGATGAGTGATCGGTGACCTGTAAGGGTATGTGCACACACATAGACAGGTTTCCCATGCTCATAGTAACTGCACCAGATTGCAAGATGTCCTGTCCTCGTTTATAAACATGCATACGTGTATGCACAAATTTCAGCATGAAGGCAGACCTTAAAACAGAATTTTAAAAAATATTATCACTTTGACCACATCTGCATAAAGGAAATCAAGAATTGGAGAGCACAGGCTCAAGCACAGACCCTGGTTTGGTAATTGTCGGCACAAATGCTGGCACAGTTTTGACCCGTAGCCATTACCCCTCTCCTGGACAGCATAGAAACATCACTTGGGGTAGCATAAACCAGTTCTGTTTCCAATAAGCAATAAACCCAGAACCCTATTTTGAGGAGGAAGAAAGAATATTTGGCAGTGTGGATATATACCATGCCATGTCACTGCTCTGCTGAGCCAGACAGCAGGTCCTAACCCTGCTTAGTTGAGAAATACAGATTTGTCCATTAGGATGCCGGAGCTTGCCCTTTTTGACCTCTTCCCCTATTACTCTTAGCATGAGTTACTCTGATGACTGAGCTAGCAGCAAACTGAAAGTAATAGCTTTAGTGCTAATACCTAATTAGCCCTATTAAGATGTGGGTTTATTATCCCAGATGCAATGAAGGTCTCGTGTCTTCCTGGTGCTTCTCAAACCTCAGCTGTGCTCATCAGGCAAGTCAGCATGATTCAGAGCTAGCAGGAATCTTTAGTATCAGCTGTACCGTACCATGTAAAATGTAAATACACTATAAAGGAATGAGTCATTGTCTGGGCTACTTTCCACTCAATTTTTTTCTGATTGAGATTCGGAGAATCATAACAACATGTAATTCTCCATGTTGGGGATGAGAACTTCACACAAAGTCAGGGCCATAAAAAAAAAAATATACAAAAAATTATTTAAGAGAAAACTGGGCTTACAGTGCTATAAGTCCTAAATCCTGTAGCAAAGTCATCTAGCTTTCATTAAACCTGTCTGGGCCCTTCTATTCCTTTTGCTGTGATTGCAAATCACCCTGCACATAAGATGTATGGTATAGGATGCTATCAAGACAAAGCTTGTGAAGCAATGCAGATTTGTAATTTCTTGAGTCCTGCTTTCTCTAGGCTATTGCCTTCATATAGCTGCAATGTTCTGAATTAAAAAAAAAAAAAAAAGATGTTTTTGCTTCCTGTTTATTCAGCACAGAAAATAAGTACTTTCAGCCAAAGTTTGTCACATCCATGGTCTCTTGTGTGATACTCTAGTCACTGCCTGGTTTCTTTTGAAGTTTGCTTTCAGTTATGATTTTTAGAATATGCTGTACTTCTAAATGACTTTGTTCTTACATGTGGGTTTTTGGTAGGTACAAGAGTTTCTTGCAAAAAGTTTTTCTCAAATATATTTTATATAAATATAAAGACTTTCTCCCCCTGGACCATGAATTTATTAAAGAACTCCTGCCTGAACAGACATCCCACACGGAGTGTATTCAAACAGCAATCACGTGTTGCTTTTTTATGTATTTCAACATTTTCCCTGGGAGAATGGTTTTCTCCCTATATAACTGCTGCTATGTCTGAACTTGCTGGTGGAAATTTTCTTCAGTGATGAAGCTTTCTTCATATTTCTGGCATAGATATTGTTGAATTTGAGTGTATTTTTTTCATGCATATGGAGGCTTTTCATTTCTGAATTGCATCTTACAGTTGCTGTTCCTTTGAGAATGCTTTGGTATGTTTTCAGATCTCTGTTTTATGCTTCCATCACCAGCCTCAGTCAAGATGTATATTATATATACCTTATATAAGACATAAAAATATCTATCACATATATCTGACACATACGATGTGAAGAAGAAAGTAACTTTGACTTAAAAAAAAAAAATTCCTCTGTTTCAAGCTGAAGAGTGCTTCACTGGGCAGCAAAATGAAGATGTACGGACTCTTCAGCATGTAGTAAAAGGTGAGCTTTAGGGAATTACAGCAGAGAATGAGCTAATGCATGTTTCAGTTACTGTTATATCATTCTGGGAAACAGAGTTGGATATTACTGGAAAACCGGGGAGTATTGTTTCTTATAATTAAAGGAAGGGGTGCATTCCTAGATGCCTGCAAGCTGCTCTGGCAATCTGAAGGCCATTATCAGGTAGTTACTCATCAAAATATCCATCCTCAAAACATCAACAACATTTACAGCAGTGGTTATACATGCATGCATAGGTGTCTATACCATAATCTGAAAAAGAACTAAGGAGAAAAATTACCTGTATCATTAGCAAACATCTCATAGGATTCCCATGTTTTGTTAAGTAAAGAAAGTATTTTACTG
>VZTL01009515.1:5596-22511 GCA_013400535.1 Scopus umbretta
TTTTAGTGACATCTATATGAGTTTTATTCAGCTTGTAAACGAGGTGACAATCTACCCCCTGTCAAAATATGTAACAAACCACTGCACCTAGAATGGATGTACTGAATGTACTTAACTGTCAGGTCAGCCCTCATTACCACTTTTTCACCCGCTTGTCTTATGCACCTATGGTGTGTTGGCTGCATAATCATTGCAGTTTTGGAGAGTCCATATTTGTAACCATCTAAAGTGTATAGTAATAACTATTCAGGAGTCCTCAAAGGAAACTAAAGACTGTACAGATGGGTAACTGTCAGCAACAAAAGTGAAGTTTTCTTTTTAGCTAGTTAAAATTATATAGTGCTGTTGCAAAAATAGACTATAAAATCTTACCAGAGTATTTATCCCTAGCTTTTCACTTCTGGTTCAGTTGGCAAACCCATTGGTTTGCTTCCTATCAAAGAGGCTTCAGTTCTGTGTGTCCACTGAATGCAGCGGCAACACTGGAAGAAGTGTGTAAAGGGAGTATATATATGTAGTATTGACAATTCAAAAATGAAGAAAAATAAAAATCCAAATTTATTATAAGGATACCTCCTGTTTTCACTTTTCTTCTCAATTCTGAGCCATTAGATGTACTCTACTTGTTCTTTGTAAAGGGCTACACTTTGTTTTCCTTAACAAAGTAGCAATAGCAGGAATGAACATAGTAGTGATATCAAGGTAGTGTTTAGTGTCAGAGAGGTTAGTAGCTTGGATCCCAAAACAGTTTCACTGCAGCCCTCTAGAAGAACCTAATGGATCTCTCTGCAAAGTGCTTCCCTGCACAGTGTAGGTGTAGTTCATGTCATATGCGAACTTTATATGGATCACTCTGAAACTGAAGTTGAACACCTGCTTTGGTAGACAAGCTTGAGCTAACAATTGTCAACCAGTTTGCAAGGCAATTGCAAGAGACAGATGGAACACTTCGCTGACTTGTAAGTAGATTAGATTAGCAGAATGAGAAGATTGTACCCTACCCTAAGGTACAAGTCATTGATCGTCCCTAGGAACATTGAGGCTTCCAGATAGAGATCCTGTATCTTCCGGGAGAACTGAAGGAATATGCTTAGAAACCAACTGTGAGGAAATTGATTCCTGTCTTACCACAGGAACTGTTGCTTTTTTGATATTTACTGTTTGCTGGCTGTTGTCTTTGTCTTTTGTTTCTTTTTATAGTTTTTGCTAATAATCTAGATGAACTGAAAGTCTTGATCTTTTGCCTGAGTGTCGTTGACTTCCACTGAACTTCAGGTATTGCTTGAAATGCTTAGCTGAACTCCATGTCCAGCCTGCATTCAGGCTGGGCATAGGAGTCCAGGTTCTTCCGAAAAAATAAACAGGCTCTTGAGTAATAGTTAAGATTCTCCATAGCAACATTCCTTTATTTGAATTTCTGAATTTGTGTATGGGCTTAACTCCAGTATATTTTTCAGGATAGCAGAAAAATGTGTGAGGACAGATCAGTAGAATGACTGCTACAGTGAGGAGTAATTCCAATGGGGAAAAGGCAGCCTTCAGATAGCTTGTCCAGGCACTGGCATAGTGGTGTCCTCAGGTGGAGTTAAGAGAGTTCCATCTCTATATTGACCTCCCCAGGCAAGGGGAAGAGTCCAACACTGCCTAAGGAATCAGAAGTTATCTGAGCAACACCTCAAGGCTGTCAGTGACAAATGTCATTCAGGACTGTACTGGCTGCAGAGGGAATTAGGACTCTGAAGGAATCTGAGGCATTTCACAACTCCAAACTGTAATAAGGACTGCTGGCCTGCAGAGCAGGAACTCCTTTAGTGAACGGGGAAATAAAGCTTTCTGACCAAAAAAGCTGTTGGTTTTATACACCTCTCAGTCTGCCCTCAGCAAATTCTTTCATTTCCCTATACTCTCTAGGTGAATGGTTAGAAATTGAGTGCTCATATATACCATGTTTGTTGAGATAACTTTAATTTACAATCCAGCTGGAGAAAACATCTCATCTGGGCCTTTTAAAGCTGGTCAGTGATCAGCTCTAGCAAGCTTGATTATGTCCATTTAGCTCACCAGTGCATACTGATTGCAAGAGAGGCATAAAACTGGGACTTAAAGGCCAGCAGAAATGCGGAATCTTGCATGTGGAGGATTGAACAGTACTTACAAAAAATAATATCATGTTCAGAACATGATCGTACTGAACTATGATCTCAGTACGAAGGTTGAGAACCTAATAATATGTGGTCTTTTTTTTTCTTTCCCTGTCCTGCATCTCAAAGAAGAATAAAATATCCCCAGATTCTTCCTTACACACTGAGGAAAGGTAAAAAATTATGATCAGCTTTTGCTCTGTTCAGCTGGAGCTTTACTGCTGTTACTGGTTTAACAGAAGCCATTGAAAGCAGCTCAGCTTCCTCTTTCAAGCCAATGGTGACTTCTTTTCAGCAGCAGGATTCTATATGGGAGCAGAATATTCTGTACTGAATGTCAGAGGCAGTTGTTACTATTTGTTGGATGTGAACTTAATGGATGAACAGCAGTGAGTTTATTTGCCAGAAATATCAAATGCTAACGAACAGCTTGCTGTAGTCCTGGCCTTGGCTCCATCATTAACCTGATTAGACCAGAATTATCTGCAATGTTCTTGGATGTTCTTTCACTAGTATTAGAAGGTCATTAAACAATGGACATATATTTTGCAAGCTCCGCTGGGATTTCTTTTAATTTCAAACAGGTACAGAAGGATTTCATGTTTCACTTTGAAATGCAAATTTTTATATGAGTTGGCGGACTCTCAACTTCAAGCAGAGAGAGCCTGAATTGGCTGAATTTTATTGATAACATTTCTGTTGTTTTCAGTTGAATTGTAAAAATTGTAGCAGGGTTGGTTGGATTGTTTTTTACAGCATAATGTTCGCTCTTTAAAGATCACTTGATCATCATCTGTTTTGTTTTCCAGATATTTTGTTTGTTTTTAAGGACGTAGTGCTTTTGATCATAAGGGAAAACAATATTCATTCCATCAAATATATGCTGTTCTGGTATTTATTATTTATATAAACATCTATATTATAATAGTTGTTTAATTGTCCATCATGGCAAAAAGCTTGAACCTCACAGTTGAAGTATGGGTAGATGAATTGGAAGAAAATAGGAAGTGCTTGAAGACAGTTTATAGCAGGGATTGGTATAGCTCTATGGTATGTGATGTTATTTTGTGGACCTTAGCAGTGGGTAAAATCATCCTCTCCCTCTAACATGGTTACCTGTGTCTGGTTTATTTTACTGTAATACTTCTATGAGTAGACCCAGCAAGTTCATAAATGAGTGTTAGAGGTTCATAACTTCAAGTCAAACTTTAATAAAGATATGAGTTTTTAAGTTCTATCCAGGTATTTTTCACATCCTGATTGTAACAGATTCTATCCAGATGTTTTAACTCTGTCCCAGTGCAAATGCTGCATGAGTGTTTCTCACAAATGAAACTGTGCTATTATGCAAATCCTAAATTTGGCAATTGCATCACTATAGCTGTCCATGTCATATAATCAAATCTCAGCATTTTTATTATGTTTTGGCATTAGTCACCTTAATATTCCCAGTGATGACTTTTTATCTCATCTCAGATTTTCTGGCAAACACTAGTGTTAACTAAAGCTTCTCCAGCAGACTCCCCTGTGGTCCTGGTTGGTGCAGCTGTGGGGAGGTGTAGTGCTGAATTTATCCTGTAAAATTCCAAATATTGGCACAAGGTGGAAATGAGGTGGGGGTGGAGGGGGGAAGGTACAGGGCCCAGATTGCTAGGAATCATTGTAGAAAATCACTTTCTGTGAGTCTTGGTAGTTCTGTTCACAGTATGTTGTGGTGCTTATAGAAGCACAGTGTCCCATTGCTGGTAAGGCTGCCACATACATGGATGGAGGAGCTCCTCCCATAGCAAAGCTTCAGGAGAAGGGGCAGGTCAGACTTCATTATTCTGGTAAAGTGATTTTTGCAGTGAGGCTAATGTGAGTGCATGGCTAATGAAGATATGCATAAGACCCTCAGACTTAAATGCATCTACTTTTTCCTTTTTTTTTTTTTTTTTCCAGTCTACATTTTTCTAGCTCTCTTGGTTGTGATGAGGGTTATTGTGATGTTATTTCCTCTTCCTCAGTATACAGGCAGTAGGAGGCTATTTTTGGTGCTGAGAAGGACAGATGTATATGCTTAAACAATTTCTTCCCTAGGAAGCTAGCTTTTACTACTTAACTATCCTTGTTAACTATTTTACTGCCTTCATTTTTAGACATTGAGCTAAGAAGCCTCACCCACAATCCCAAGCTGCCTCCAAGCTCACAACACCTTAGTAGTCTGCTGTCAAAACCTTCACTTCCACTTGACAGTATCTGATGTTTTTGTGTGGCTGTTAGTACAAAATACTGCATAGTGCTGCATATTAAAAATGGAGAGTAAATAAAATAGATGTTGATAGGAAGTTAAGTAACGTGATGGGTTTTGAAGAGGCTATTATTAAATAGCATGAGAAATTCTGCATGACCTGCACCATTTTCATATTTAATTCAGTAAAAGAATTAATTATTCAGAAGTTGAAGATGCCATAGTTTTTCCACTCTAGTGCACTAGCATATCACAAAATCCAGTGCTCTACTGCAAACGAACGGGGCCACTTAGTCATCTAAATATATATATATAATGCAGTCAGCTTACTGAGTTAGATCTGAGCAATTAATGGATCACACATGTTTTGAGACAAATTTGATGACCTCATTCACACGGGGTATTTGCTTTACAGCACCGGCATTTATACTGACTCCATTGAGGCTGTAAATTAACAGAGAATTTCTCAAAGGCCGTCACTGGCCCATGATTGTGGCTCATGTTAAGTGATGTTAAAAGCATGGCTGCCTGCTCCAGCCCATGACTCCTTCCTGCCTGGCTGCTCCTGCATGGAGCTCGGCTCGGAGACCTGGGGTCTCCACCCAGGCTGAGGGATGCAGCTGGCACTTTCCCGTTTGCCAGTTCACCCAGTAGCGAAGCTGAGCACGTATCCCCAAGACACACACACAGAGGATGCTGACAGGGCCAGGCACACAGAGTGCAGTGGACAAGGTGCTGGATTCAACAGCACCTACATATAGGACTCAGACAAAACATAAACACAGACAGTCAAGTCTCCTTCCTCCTTTTCAGCTGGTAGAGACAGAAGGTCGCTAGTGAAAGCACACACACATGACAGTCTCTGAGTTCACAAGCACACACACATTCATGGATCCCTTGAGTACTGACACTTCTTGCCTTTTTCAGTTACGTGTTAGGACATATAGTAACATTGTGTTTGTGCATCAGTCATGTCAAGGCACATAATCATGTCATGGCAAACAGTGGTAGCTCAAGACTGCAGCAAGAGCGAGCTTATACTGGGGACTGTTTGAATGCAGGGCTCAGACAGGGCAGCTATAGATTCCCTTCCTCTCGGGACTTGGTGCCAGATGGAGGTAGCTGGCAGGTCTTGGAGAGGGAGAGGTGCTGCAGTGTTTCACAGCTAATGAATAACCAACATGTGCAATCGAGAGAAAGTGTGAGGTGAGGGCCAAAAAGTATATCCTAAATAATTAATGTGACTTGACATATTTGTTGTAGAGAAATTAAAAAAAATATTGCCAAGCTAGGTTTTGACTTTTGGGGGTTTGTTGTGTTTCCCACTACTCTGCCCACCCCCCCACCCCCAGTAACAAGGGCTTTGGTTTTTTAAAGATAAAGAGCTTAAATTGACATTTAAATAAAAGCTCCTGAATAAATTGAATGCTCCTGAATAAATGGCGTATCATAAAAGAAATCAAATAAACCCTCCCAACCCTCCCGTATCCTCTTTAGGTTCTTGAGTATAGTAATCAAGCTGAACTTCATACTTTACATTTCTATTAAGATGCCTGAAAATAAATGTATGGTTGGCTATGAATAAAATGTATCTGTCACTTTGCAAAAAATACAATCCAGTATACAATGATATCAAGTAAACAACAACAAAAAAATATTCCAAGATCATTGTGTTTTGAATGAAAAAATTGACTCTGACTGAGAACTCTGTTTGCTGCTGCTTGCATGTGTTTGTGGTAAAGATCCTGTGTGTCTCTGCTGACAGCACAGCTCAAAATTCTTCAGTACAGGGAAGAATACCTGGAGGACTGCAAAGCTCAGGTTTCAAGTTTACTAATATTTGGGGGTATAATGGTTGCATCTTTAGAATAAGGAGACCAAGACTTTGTCTGCTCTGCCTGCATTGCTGACATGTTCTCCATCTGCTCTGTTTCTTAGTTTCTGTATCTGTAAAATGCAGTAATACTGTTTGGGAGAAGTAAGCACAAAGCTGAAGTGTTTATTGACTGCCTAGGTGGCAAGGTCCCTGTGTTCTTGTAGGGTCTGAAACAATACTTACTATTAAGAGTTTTATTAACTCATTCAAGTGGGGATATAGTCTTCATATGGATGAGATCTGGATGCTACCTGGACAAATAAAAATCTGGACTCTTCCACCAAAACCAGAGTTTTAAAAAAATATATAATGACATGTATCAGAGGGATTTGCCACTGACTGATGCCTGGGGATCCTAGGGATCTAACCCAAACTAATAAGAAGCAACTTATTCCTTTGAATATTTGCCCATTGGAACCTCAAATCTAAAAATGTGACAAATTTAACCATTCTTGGTACACACCCCTAAAGATCTAGTTTCCTAAATACTGATCATTATTTTTCTTCAACCTTAAAACTTAGAAATTCCCATTTAGATACTTAGAATTTTTGAGACCTCTTAATGCAATTATTTTTCATGTTGATTCATGAATAAGGATTTGAGGTGCAAGCCCCAGTGTTTAAAGTTTGAAAACGTTGGTCTTCAGATATAATTTACAGGACATTTTTGCTCTGTGCTAGGTTTTTTTTCTAGCTTAAGAGATGGGTTTACTAACTTTAAGCTTGTAAACATACCATCTTCCAGTATCTTGTAATTATTGATTGACTTATTTATGCAAGTCAGAGAGCAAGTAGTGCTGTGAAGACATTCAGGAAAAATCAAGGTCTTGTTCTTGAGATGTATTTTCCCTGTAATAACATCTTTATGTAGTATTTTTCCTATATATGTTTGTTGTTGCAGTGAAATTAGTAGTTGAAAATAACAGCAGTGAAACAGCCTTGAATGCTCTTGCAGTGGTTTGTCTTGCAGGCTTCCCACATGTAATTTGTGAATTGGTTCAATGGACTGAGCATCTCTGCTTCTGTGGTTAGATTAATTAATTGCAAAATACATGTGCTTTAACTCTGAACTTTTTACATTTTGAATGGAAAAGAAAAACTGGAGAAAATAGTCTTTAAAACTTCTGAGATTTCCTTCCTTTTCCCATTTCTTTTTTTCTACCACCTCCAGTGTTTAATTATGGTTTTGCTGGCAGTAACTGAAATTAGCATCTAGTGGTAATTACTCTGTGTGATCATAATACTTCCAAGATGTACAAAAGTTTATTTCTGTGTCTGTTTAATTTGCTGTTCTGGAAATTATCTTAAAATGTATTACATTTCAAAAGAACTTTACTGAATGAACTAAATTCCACTCTCATTTATTCTCTCTTTTTGATTACAATATAGCTTCTTACTCTGTCCATGTGGGTTATATGAAAATCATATTTAAATAGCTAAGACAATTCAACAGTGTTTTAAGTGTGAGCATAGGGATGAAAGAGCTCATAGGACATGAATGCTTATCATCAGTTTATAGAGAGATTTACATGATGCAAAGTTTACACTTGCTCAAATGATAATACCTGGCTACAGGTGACCTTTCAGCAAGTTCCCTCTTCCTATTAAGCCTCTGTTGTTGCTTGAAATAAAGTGACTATTTGATAAAACTCAGCAGAATGCCTCAGGGCAACACACTTCTGAAAAAACAAACTGAACCCATCAGATAAAGCCGTCAGGGCTTGGGCTTTATCTAATGCTGCACACTCTTTTAGAAATTGATTCACTTTTCTGCCAACCCAACATGTCCATGAAATAGCTTGGCTGTTGCTACAAGTACAATTATTATTCTGCCTGAGGTGATTTGTGTGGTCTTAGAGCTCAGCAAACATCCATTTATACTCAAAGAGATTGTGGATAAGGTAGACACAAGCCTGTACTCCAGGCAGGCACTGACTGGCAGCTTCACCATAACATGACAGTTGCAGACCAGCCCCGTGGCCCGAAGGGAGTTGGTATCAGTGTGCAGGAGCTGGCCAGGGCCACAGCCACGGCCACAGAGCCTGGTTCTGGGAGCAGACCTACCAGGAAAAGTGATAACCTTGCTACCGTGCTGCATGCAAATCCTGACCCAGAGGGATCTCAGTCTGCTTCCTGACTCTGTAGGGAAGATCATTCATGCTCATGGATACCAGTGTGCATTTACAGAAACAAATGGCATGTACCTATTTTCTTGTATCCATATCACAAATGTATGCAATTATGTGTGCACATGTTATGATGACTTTGTAATTTCAAGGCATTGTTTGCAATTCCATATAAATGAAAACCAGTCATTTTTTGCAGGAAATCTTTTCTCTCTTCCTCCCACCCCCAAGAGTTAATATTTAAGCTCCTTGCTGTCTTGGAGTAGGAAAAAAGTCAATTTTTAGATGGACACTAACTTCCCAATAACAGACCAGGAAGTATATTATTTAGAGCACATGACTTCTTGATATCTGTGTTCTGGATCTTGTATTTTCAATTCTTCTTCATGTAGCCCTCAATAGACTACTTCCTAATGTACAATGGAATACAGGATATGCCTGTATCTACTTAGCTCAGCAAAATCTAGCAAGAATTAAACATAGAATAATCATAAAATGTAATGACTAGAGATAAAAATAAAGTTACTATAGAACTACAAAAGCAGACATTAAATACAGGTAAAGGTGTAATATCTGAAACTGTTTAACTTTATTAAAAAGGAAAAAAAATTGACAAAAAACCTGGCAAGATTTCAAACTGATAATGTTATTTGACCAATTATTTTTTTTAAGGAAAGTGCATGTAACCAATGCAATAAATAAATAACATAAAGATAAGTACAAATATGCCACCTTAAATAATCATTATAGGGTATTATTATCTCACATGTATAATTAGCTTGCCAGATGGCAATTAAATATACTTATTGCTAAAAATCTAGTTTGAAATTGGGGGTGATGTGAATAGATGTGTAAAGTAGACAACCTTTTCTTAAAGCAGGGAAAATTACTCTTGTGGGTAACTTTATGTCATTGCATATCTTGCTAATAAAGCTGTTTGTATTGCATTCTATTAAAATATTGATCTGATCAAAGTTTTCTATTGAAACGGCTGTTTTTCCAAACAGAAAATTCAAGAGATGTCCAGTGTGAGTGAGTTTCAATATTTTGGAGAGAAGAAAGGGATTTTTTCGGGTTTTTTTTCAATGACAGTAAAACAAATGGCTTTTTATCATAAGGAATAAACTCAGCCTCCCTACTACCTGTCCCAATGGCCTGGGGGAAAAAAGTAATTGCTTTTATAAAAACTTTTTGTCTAACTGGACTTTTAACTTACACTATCATGAAAATGTAAAATAAAGAGTTTCCAGTGTTGGCAAAAAAAGAAAGAATCTGCCTCTGGCCTACTTTGACATACTGACATGCACCTGCTGCCAGTGGAAGTACAGCTGGATGAATCACTTGAGTGATGCTGTACTGCAAAGGAGAACACTGAATGTTGTTGTTGTTTTGTCCTGCTGGAAAAAGATTCCACAGATACTATTAATAACATTCTTAAAACAGAGGCCTTAAGGTACTCTCTAAAGCCATTTTTAATTAATTGATTCAAGAAAAGTAAATAAATAAGGAAGAGTTCAGAGACAAGCAGTTCTCACTGATGTAATGGAAATTTTGTTGACTAGGCAATTTAAAAAAGTTAGTCACATATTGGAAAGCAGTTCATGCAATGCTAAAAGCAAAGGAAAACAAATATCCAGGCACTGGAAAATAAAGACCATGGTTTAAAAGGATATGGCAACACAGAAAAATTTCTCTCTCCCCAGCTAAACCCCCACCGGTGTTCACAGCTGTATTTCTAACCACCGATGTCAGTGGTCAGAGGAAAAAATGTTTTGTGTATTATTTACAGTACTTTTTATTTGTTGTTTCTGTACTGAGAAGAAAGACACTCGTTTCAACCTATGGGAAGTAAGAGTATTGCTGAGCTTTACGTGTCAATACGTAGTTGGAAACCACTTACGTCTCTTAGAGATCTAAACCCAAAAATGAAGGGTTATTGAAGCATGTGCCTAAAGTAATACAAAAATATGTGTAAAAAGTACAGATCAGTATACACATTATTTTGTTAGGAATGTGCTTATATACTGTGTTGAATTGTGACCCAAGTGTTAGTTTTTCCTGTATTAACTATACTACCTTGTGACGAGTGATTGAATTTGCAAATTTAGGTGTTTCATAGGATTTTGATCATTGCACAAACATATGAAGCTTCTTTGAAGCTCCTGTGTTAGCTCACCGTGCTGCAAACCTCTGGGAAAGGATATGATTAAGTCTTAGATAGTTTAATGCTTGATCTGACCTTCAGGCTTCCAGTTAATGGTTTTGAGTGTAACTAAATGTATACAATAAAAAAAAAAAAGTTTGGGGGTTTGGTTTTGTTTTTCCACAATTGGCACAACACAATGCTACTTAAAGTGTGAAAAGAATTCTGCTGAAAGAAACTGTAAAGTGGCAGAACACAGCTTTCCCCAGAGAGAGAATCTGCAATATCAAACATACAAACTGTAGGGTCCACTGAGCAAGAAAAGGTACAAGGAAAACTCATTTTGAAGAAGCAGAGATCAATATTTCCTACAGTAAATGCTGGCAAAAAGTAGCATCAAGAAGAAAGATGGTGTAACATTAAAAGAAACAAGATTTACTATATTACTTATGGCATAGAAAAGGACTGAGGTATTTTTTTAAATGATTGGTGGAGTAAACTCAGGGCTTTGAAAGATATGGCTGTACTAGCATCTTAATATAACGTACAGATGAATGTTAGTCTCACAATTTATCTTAGTTCAGTTACTCCAGAGTAGAAAATAGATTTACTGGTAATTAAATTAAACTTGTTTGTTTCTTTCTTTCAGTATTTGTTAGCTAGAAACCATTTTTTATGACTTAGCAATAACAAGCATTGATTTGTGTGCCTTGTAATCTATTTGTTCTTACATGCATCTCGCCCACACCCACCCACGCTCTCTGCTTCAAGTAATCACAATGCTACAGTGCTGGGGGGGTAACACAATTAATTTTTAGCGTGTAATCACTGTGGGGAGGTCATAATCCCTCACTTTTAGCCAGCTGTTGTCACAGTTTCACACTGACAATTCTGGCACAATGAATGAAATACATAAAAATTGGCCTCAATAAGAAATACTCCCCATTAAGTTACTTGACTGATTTATGTCTTATGCAGTACATATAGTTGTAGTCGATTTCACTTTAGACAAAAATATTAAATGAACTAATTAAGGAATAAGCCCTAACCAGATGGGTTTGTTGCTGCATCAGTAAATACAGGCCAGTAATAAATGATCTGCAGATTCAGTTTTTAAACTATCCATGGATAATTCTAATTAAATTGCCCTGCTAAAAGTACACCAAAAGACCATATTAAATGCTAAGTATTTGATCCAGAAGAACTGCTGAAGTGTGTTGCAGCGTGTGTCTCATTATGTAAATGAGAGCCCCCGGGGGGTCGTTCAGAGGGCTAAAACCCTCCTTCCACCTGGAGTAACCCAAGATCCCCACCAGAGGCAGAAGTGTATCAGAGTACCTGCTTTCCCATGGGTAAAGACTTAACAAAATCCTGTTGCATATTCCTCTAAAAGTGTGAAACTGTGTTTCAGCAAACAGGACTTGAATTTTGGTTCTACATAAAGAGATGAGGGGAAAAAATTATCATTTATAGAGAGTTGTGGATGACTTTTGAAGTGAAGTTAATTTTGAGCTAATTATCTGAACAGGTAACTGAAAAGTCTGGCACATGGCACACACCTCAGCTGGCAATTCTGGTACAGGAAATCAAATCTTGGGTGGAAAAGTGAGGGTTTGTGTGTGCAGAGATCTTCAGCTGCAGCAATACTCAGTGAAATTCTTCCTCCCATAGACCATGTGAAGAAGCTCTGAGACCTCTTTAGTACTAAGCATTTCTGACATGTTTATCTGAGGACTATTAAAATCTTTAAAATACATGGTCCTTTGGAGGGAGAATGGAGGAAATCACCACCCCTCACCTTTGGTCTGCTCTTAACTACAATTTCTTACTAACAATTCTAACACAAGAAATTAAATATATAAGAATCATTCTACTTCATACAGTATAAGCAGGTGTTTGTTTCATGAAGTCCATTTCACCAGCTTTTTCACTTGGCCGTATTTCAGGATTCAGCCAAAAGAGAATCATTTTCTCATTCTCTCTCCCCCACCGCCATCTCTCACTGCCCCTTCTGTTTCTCTTTGCTCTTTTCTCTCCTCATTCGCTTTCTATTGCTCTTGCACTTTTGCACCTAGTCTCACATTCTTGTTTTTCACTCTCCCATGCTCTTGTTCTCTCTCTCCTTCCTGCTTACATACTCCTTCCTTCTCTCTTCCCTTTCCTTCTCCCTTCTTACTTTGTCTGAATTTCTGTGTAATTTTTATTGCATTATATGAAAACAAGATGAAAATTATAATTTTGCATTTGGTTCTAGAGGTATCAAAGCCCATAAAATAACCTTACAGAATTCTGTATCAATGCTCAATCTCTGAAATTAATAAAATGTCATGTAATCGCAAAAACTTTGACTGTTCTTCATGAGACCACCTTAATACCGGAGGAAAAGTGAACTTCAGAGGTCGTCTAGGCTGGTATCAACAGAGGACATGGAAGATCAGAGTCAGAATTTATAATATGTCTTTACTTAGACAACCCAAAGAGTTGAAAGACTGCATAGTACTGCTTAGATATCACTAATATTTTAATACCTATCCACTGAGGGAAGGACAGATTCCTGGAGTTGGAGACTGCTTGGAGCTCCTGCAAACTACAGCAGGGAGGTCCTTCTTAGTAACTGAGTCTGAAAGTGACTGAATCAGGAATATGGGTATTTTCCTGCGAGCATAATCTAGGGTTTTTTTTGTTGCTGTTGTTTCTTCCAAGGAGGATATAACACATCTTCAAGGCACTGACACAGTATAGTTTATTTTGGGTGAAGACAGTCATTTTCAGTAACATAATGTAACCTTACGGTATTAGATTCTTGCCAAACCATAGATATATTTTTTCAGACATGAGCTTCTGCTTACTGCCTTTGTGACACTGCGAGAAAGTGATAGTTCACTAGAGTGAGGTATTTACCAAGGATGTTTGCAGCATAATCAATAGATGCTCCGACCTTGGCAAACTGCAAAAAAGAGCCAACTGGTATAGGTGTCTTTTAATCCTGCTAAAACATACAATGTCTGCCTCACTAATGTGGCAATTTAATTAGCAGGACATTAATTACTAGAGCTGTGGGATCTTCACAGCCTCATCTTACAAACAAGCTGCCTTTTCCAAAATAAAAAAAAACCAAGCTCTTTGAAATGTCCTTACCCGGAAACCTCCTGTCCCACAGTCTATTTTATTATGTTTTCTCCCAGCTGGTTCTTTTGTCTTCTGCAGACTTAAAGAAATCTTCACTATTCCTTAACTTTTTTTTCTGATTTTACCTATCTTTCCTTCATTTCTTTGGCTACATGTTTCTCCTGTGTGTCTAGGAAGCCATTTAAAGGATCTTGCTCATGTTTGTACATCCTGAACATGGCCATATCAATATCCATTATAAGAAAATATTTTTTAAAATCTGTCTGTCTGTTTCTGTTGAGCAGGTTTTCTTCCTACCTCACACTTCTGATTAGTCTCCAGATTTAGGAATCGTATAAAGCACTTTCTTACTTAACCTTAATGCACTTTCTTACTTAACCTTGCTTAAGAAAGCAGCTCAGCACACTTAGGCCTTATTCTTTTCGATATGCAAGCATCCTTCTGAATTTAGACAAAGCCTGTCTCCACAAAACTACTGGCATTTTAGAAAGATTATATGATTTAAGAATAGAATAGAATAGAAATATTTTTATGATGCTGTGCTTAGCAGTGTTGACATCTTGAGCACAGGCAAAACTTAGGGACTTTCTATAGCTATGGAGAAGCCTTTCAAGAGTTTGCATAGCTGCCAGTGCTCCTAGTGACAGGGGGATGAGAGACCCAGGGTGGAGCTGCAGAGAAAGAGAGAAAGAGGAGATGTTTTACATACAGTAGTTCTTTTCTTTTGTTTGGTTTTTTTGTGTGTGTGTCAAGGCTTGGATATTTCACATATCTGTGTACTTGATATTTTGGGAGTAGTGGAACACCTTTGCTATATTTAATTGATGTATGGGTCTTTTTCAGCCTTTCAAGCACAATGTGAAACCTATACAGGTAGTCAGTGGCTTGCTTTGATATTGAAAGTGATTTTTTTTTGTTTGTTTGTTTTCCCTAAACGGTAATAAAAGAGGTGTTATCCCCTTCATTCCCTTGATGCATTTTTAATTTAAGTCCAAGACCATAGTATGTATTTGACAGCCTTAGGTGCGAAGCAAAATCTATTTGATACTAAAATTGAAATGAATTGCTAGGACAGGAAATGTTTATGAATATTTCCTTGTGGGAAAAAGGAGTGTTGTCAGATTTAACACATGCCACTTCCTTGAAAGAGATGCACATCCTAACTTGTGAGTTTGAGAGGACCTTGGTAAGTTAATTGTAAAATGTGGATATTTGTTAAAGCAGTTTCTTTGCTTATATAAAGGGAAGAGAAGAGATATAAATCCTCCAGGGAATCAGAAAAACATGAGGATGGTCTTTTCTCATTCTTTTGCATTTTAGACAGAGTCTCTTTACGTAAGAAATAAACTCCGTAACATATGTAAAGTTGAAATAGTGACTGTTTGGGAGGTTATTAGCTGACTAGGCACAGAACAGGAATTTAGTTAGGTGCAGCTAAGGTTTCTAATTTTAGAATTTGATTTTGCAAATGCTTCAGCATATGCATAACTACTCACAACCAGAGAGGAAGGAAGCATAAAGTTTAAGCACATGCACATGTTCCTGTGAGACCTTTTGTGCAATCTGTAAATGTATTAATGGGTTTTTTCCACAAATCCTGATATAAATTGATGGTAGCAATTAAGCAGCTCAACTTTCTGTTTGTTTCCCGCCCTCCACTCCCCCCACAAAGATAAAATTCCATTTTTGTTTGAGGTTGCAAAAAATCTTCCTGTAAAGAATTAGATTTTTTTTCCATATTATATATTAAACATCATTTCTTAAGGACCTTTACGTCTTCTAGGGGACTTTTTAAATGCATTTAAAACCGACTTAGCCTTTCTTGTTCCTCTTTCCTCTTCTTTGTAGCCTTGATTTTTTTTTATTATAAGTGCTGTCAACTCTCAGGACATGTTGTGACTGAATAATATCTTAATAATATCTTCCAGAGACTTATACAGCTTTCACTGGACTTTTCCTTATAGTGAATAATTTCTCTACGGATTTTTCTCTTCCTGTGCTGAACACTGTTTCAGTATGTTAAGGCCCTATTACCTGTGACATATTATAAACATACTGTTTATATGTGCGTTCTGTAGCAATATCTTTGAAAGGAAAGAAAAATACTTTTCTAGAAGTGGGAGGGAAATAGATTACTTGAAAAAACCAGGTAGCTGTTTTCAACAATTTGATATCTTATTGCATATATAAGGCTTGTGCCTTACAAATGCATTTCTGAAAATCAGGAAAATGGCATTTCTTTTTAGGAAGTCTCACAAGTGAGTATCAAGTACAACAATCACTCAGCTGTAACCAAGCAATGAGTAAATCAGGCTGGTAGCTGGAGGAATTCTCTCAAACATGACACAGAAGTACATCATGGTGATTTTAGATTTGAACTTACTCCACCATGACTGAAAATCAGAAAGCAAGCGATCTTACCAAAGTTCTCTTTTTACCACAAATTGACCATAATAATATTTTGTGTTAGAAAGCGTTTCTCTTAGTATAAATGAAACATTTTTGAGGTATTGAGATCCACCTATGTGTCCATTCTGTGGAGTGTGGAAAAAAATATGACCTTATAAAATACTTTTCAGTGGTATCTAAGTTCTTTACCAAATTTAAGTGGCAATGCTGAAAGTCCTTTGAACACATGCGTTTCATAGTCATGGTAGTATTATGTAGCATGCATATTCCTGTATCAACACATCTCATGTAAAGAAACTTTAAATTCAACATTGAATTTATTTGATTTAACCCTTCGACACAAACTCTGCATCAGAGGATTTCAGCCAGAGAGAGTAAGTTTTCTCAGTCAGCAGTGAAGAAAACCTAATTTAAACACACAATTCAATGAGTAATTAAAGGATAATAGAGTACAGATACAACACAGGAAATTCATGGAATACAATGATAAGAAATGTAAGTAGGTAGAGATTATGTGGATAATAAATAAAATAAAAAGAGCTAGTGGAAGAAAGAAGAGATATTTAAATCCAAAACTGAAGGGCACTGCAGTGAAGACTAATAAGGAAGTAATCATTTAGGGAAAAAAATCTTATTTGAAAGCCTAATTCCAGAGGCTAAGTTTGCAAAAAGGTTTTGGAGCATTGCAAGTGGGAACTTCTGTGTGAGGGCAGTTCCATGTTTGATGACCACTGTGAAGAGCATTTTTTTCATCTCTTAATCACAAATAGAAAATTATATGTGGCAATTAGATATGACTAAAATTATCTTATATTACCTAAATTAGGTATAAAATTATACCAATTGGTTACTCTGAGATTA